>JAUZNK010009560.1:0-41622 GCA_035046665.1 Euphysa ruthae
TGGGATTGCCATAATTTTTGCGATTTTCGTCTACAAAATCATTTTTACACCATGCGTCAAATGTGACTTTGTGCTAATATTTGATAAAAGCCCAGAATATTATGTCCAAGATTGTAATCTTAACTACTCTGAAGTAAAACTTTTTTTTGTTCGTTCTGTAATAATGTTTTGTCAGGGGCTAAGATGCTGATGCTTGAAATTGTCTCAAGATAAAATATCGTGTTAATTGTGAGCTGAAATTTTTTTTTATCTGTATAATTGTAAATGGTGAAAACGCAAAGATGTAATTGAATTGCTTCTATTTATAATAATTTATTATAGATAAGAGGATTTACATAGAACTGACTGTCTGTGAAGTTTTTCAATATTATTGTAATGAAATCAAGTTTTTTCTTTTTTTAGCTGAAGAAGAAACATTTTTATATGATTTAAAAGACTTACTAGAGCAAAAGGAAATCAACTTAAAGGTAAAATTTATTAAAATTACAGACTAGTTATCCCAAAAATAAATAAGAACAAGATTCTGAAATTGGCTTAACCATTCAATTGGATAAGCGACAGGTTTAAAAATTGAAACAGGATTAAGAATTGGTCTAAAATTCTTTTGAAATTAAGGCATATGTGCTAAGGGGTGTTCATGTGGACAAAACCAGCACACTCAACTTAAAATGAAAATACTCAGCGAGATTTCCACTTCATGTTCATATGTAAAATAAATGAGCCCACTTAGGCGAGATTCCTTTTGTTTTAATTGAGATCTGGTCTCGGTTAAGTGGGCTAAAAAAATATGAACACGATGATGAAAATCAGTCTAATTACGTTGGACATTTCTTTGTTGATTCAACACAGGAAAAACGATAATTCTTGGAAAAAGGTTAAAATAAAACAATGCAGCAGCAATATATGAAACATAAAAACTATGACAAAATTTATAAAAGATGTAATTTTATAAAATTTATAAAAGAATCTATATACAAACATTAAAATATCTCAAGAAAATGGAAATACAAGAGACTGTTCTGACACCCAAACTACTATGAAAAACGACCCAATGAATATATAGGAATATTTCCAAAAAGAAATACTGTTAATAGAGAAATAACTTTCGTCATACTTAGTAATGGTTATTTATTATTAAAAACTAATAAAAGATTGTTGATATATGAACTTGAATAATCAACTATCAAATCTTATGAATAATAAACTATAATTTTTTGATAGCAAAAATTCCTAATTTGAGTCCTGCATTCTGAAAAATCTCATATCTAATATTTAACAAAATATAAGAAAATAAAATATTTTGAAGTATTTACAAGCAAATATTGTTATGTTACTCAGACTTTATCATACTAATGACTGTATTATCAGCTGTTTTAAAAGATATATTTACAGTATTTTTTAACATAACTTTAGCAACAGCCATTTGCCTGTTAAAGCAACATAAGTTTGACAACAATAGAGGGTGGTACTTGGTAATTTTGGCTACCTAGAGTCTTCCTGATGGTAGTAAATTCAAGTAGATTTATCATGCATTTATCCAAACTCATAAAAGTAGCACACTTTGTACATAATACCATTCCTTCATCAGGTACCACAACAGTTTTGCATTTGTAACATCCAAATTTCGTTGTTAATGACTGTAGGTTGACAAAGCGAATTACGACTATAGCTTCACTTATAGTTGAATCAAGGAGAATATCTTGGGTAAAATCGGACAAGTTTGAATCAATTTTATCACTTAATTTTGCATTAGACTTTAGTTGTCATTGACCTTTGTATATTGAAATACCCAAATCTGTGATATTGTAACATTCGACGAACAATGGTACTTAAAAAAAGTTAGTGGTATGTCATCCGAATTTTCTTCAAACATCCCGTTTCGAAAATTAAGTTTTTGACAGTTCTTTTCCACAGCTTGCACATCATTCAAGTTATAAAAAAATCTTGTTACATTAACTAGTTCATACAGCTTCTGTTTATTATTAATGGTAACGATTTGGGTGTATTTTCGTTGATGTACAGTGTCATTCGAAAATGATGGAACGTGACGTTTAACACTGGAATCAGAGGTCACAAGGATATCATTATTATTCCCTAATTTAAATTGTTTGATTTCACACCTGTTTTTTTCTTTTGAAATTGTTGACAAAAGCTTGTATTTTTCTGGTGAAAAGCAAACTGCTTGCTGTTCTTCAGTTTCAGTTTTAATTGTGAAATCAAAGTACTTTCTCTTCCGTGAATTGTTTGAAGCTTTTAGAGGTGAGATTTAAAACATACCCAGTGATAGGTGGTTCTAAAAACATAAGATCCCCGTTAACCTTTTACTATTAACATAGAAAGAATGAATGAAAATTTAGGGATCAATATGGATCCTTCGAATTTAGGGAATGACAAAGAAAAGAAAAGATTGAGTGATCCAAGTTTCCACATTTTCTGAAAATATCAATATAAATCGGTATTTTCATTTCAGTCCGAGAGAATCTTTATTTCAGGATCCGACGGCCAGTTTAAAACGTGATTTGTAAATCATTGCATATCCAAACATCTCATAAGGACATTACTACTTTTGAGAAATAATAAGGCTGGGTTCCTCCATATTATTAATCTATATGTCTCACAAGAGTTTTCCAAATCACGTTGGTTTTGTCAAGTTCTTAACATTTTGGCTGTTTTAGTCAGTCTGTACAAAGGCAATGGCATATACTGAAATTGCTTTAACATAACAATTGCAACAACAAAATTTTGGGTTCATTTTTTTTAAGTCAGTGTCATAATTAATTTTTAATAAATTTGTCATTCTGTAGGTTCTAAATAGTCACAATACAGCCAGTCAATGTCGGGTGCTGAGGGTATGTTAGGAGTTTAAGTTTGGCAGTAACAATACAACTAAAATATGAATTAGTAGTGAAACTTAAAGAACATTGTTTATTTACTAATACACACAGTTTTATATTTTTGCGCATAAAATGATTTATATGCTGTGGGTCGCTAAATCGCAAACCTTTACGCATGTCAGTTGCCCATACGAAATGGTATAAATGTATGTAAGTATATAAAAATACTTACCACAAACTTATTTTTTGGAGGTATGAGGTGAGTCTATAAGTATACACAGTACATTATAAATGCAGTTAAATTGATATTTTCCAAAGTTAACCAAGTAAAAAATGCAATGTAGTTTTTCATAATAATTTAGAAAAAATTATATAAAAGTTAGGATAGTTGTTTAAATTTACATTAGCTTAATTCGGAGGGAGTCACTCATGTAGCCAGAGCTGGCCAAAAAGGAGTGGTGATAGTATAAACGATAGTTGTGGCTAATTATGTATATGTTTATGAATATGAATTAACATATCTCTTTACACAAAAAACAAACCAGATTGAGAAAAAAAAAATTAAAGTAATTTTTTTGCTTACATTTCCTGCTGGATGCCATAACAACCAACACAACTTCTAATTATATAATAAAAAAAAAAAACAAGATTTTTTTGTATACAAAATAAAAACAAACCCTGTAATAAATAACCAATAGTTGTGTGCAATGTATCATGATTTGAAAAAAGTACAGGTTTAACTTGAAAAGAGAAATCATGATTATTGCAGAGTTCTTTATTAAAATAAAAATGGTCTAAAACTGATCCACCAATGTGAGTTGCCTCAATATTTAATAGCTTAAAACTAATAAGAATATTTTCTAACTTGTTTCGGTAAAGTTATGCAATACAAATTTAATATTATGAGTAGAAAATATATTAGAGACTACTGCTGAGAAAGCAGCAAGTGATGCTAAGTTTTTTCGATACACTAATAGCACATTGAAGCTGTCATCAGAAAAACTTGATTTTTTAAAACTAAACAGTATTAAGCAAGGGTAAAACTCATAATCTAATATTTCAATATTTGGTCTATATCCAATTGAAACACTTTGAAACTTATCCATATTTTGATTATGTAAATAACTAAACTCTTTTATATTACTTAAGTTGCCACAAATAGTATCTATGTTTTGATCCGCTAATATGTGAGTCTCAGTGAGACATGATATATCAACATTTTGAAGCATACTATCACTATTAATATCGATTGCATGTTTACTAAAAGACCTTGTATTTAATAGTGTCATAGTGACTTTTTTCGTGGAAAATTGAAAAGAGATAAGCCTGACATCACTTTCGTTTTCTATTCGGTCATATTCAGATGTAGCTTTTTCATTGATTCATTCATTGATTCATAGCAGAATTCTTATAATCACCTATTAAGAATAGACCTTCCAAAAATGTTTCGATACTAAATGCAATATACAGCTGACCGTAACTAAACTGCTTTTGCTTTAGTAGATTAAAGCTAATGACAGCACTTTTTAAAGTCAATCCTTGTACTTTATGTATTGTGCTTACCCACAGAACCATTCAAGGAAACTGAGTTCTTTTAACAGTAGACGAGCATTCTTTATTTGCCTTGACTCTGATAGCACTTTCTACTCTATCAATTGGTACACAAATATTTTGGCATGCATAATTATCTGTGGATCTAACTTTTCCACCTGTGGGTTGACAGTTGTTAGACTCTTCTATATTAGTTGATAATAATAAGATAAAAACATTGCGTAGCAAAAGCTATTAAGAACATGATATTTTCCGTCATGGTATCAGGTCAATAGATATATTGATCCACCATGTTTCTTTTAAAAGCATTAACACTATATGCTGTTTAGAACTTCATCTTTGCTCCTACAACCTCTATATCTGTTTTCTGGTAAATTACAAAACTAACTGCAGGAAATGTTTTTCTAAACCACAATTCAGGCATTATAATGTAAGAAACTTCTAGAACACTCTCTTTTAGTTGCATAAGTCTTGACTATTGATTTCATTTTCTAAAATGTGTTAGATTTGTTTATTTTTGCTTCTTTCGCAGCCTGTTTCATTGCCTCAGATGGTTTATCTTCAGACTTAGAGAAATATGTACACATATGTTACTGTTTTATACTGATTAAACAGCGGCTGTATATCAATGGTAGCCTGCCAAGCCAATAAATCTTCTTCAAAGTAATTCTTGACAAAATATGAGTTAGGTTATCTGATGATAATTAGTTAAAGGTACTGCAACTATTGTATGGGTAGTAAAAAAAGACCAAAATTGTATTAATTTTATTCTTTATTTCCAGGATGATTTTGAATGTGAATGAACTTAATATGTATTAACAAACTTAAAGAGACCAGGACTTGTTTTGCAATCGGTACTTGTACTTTTACAATAGAATCAACAAATGCAGTATATTCAGTTGTGGTAGTTTCTGTTAATAATGGTGCGTCTAGGGCCGATAAGAAAGATTGAATGTGGGGAATACGAAGGGCCTGAAATTCAACTCTAATTGCGTAATAAACTACTTTATCAAGCTGACCTTTTACTATTTCTTTAAAAATTACTTTACTTGATATTAAAAGCTCCTAGCTAAAAGCACGGGATTTATGTTTAAATAATTACAACATTCAAAGTAAGTCGTCCCATTAATCTCTTCTTCAAAATAAAAATTTGATTTTGAAATAATCGATACAAGCTAATTGCAATGCAAATCTGCACAACTGAGGGCCAAAAAAAAATGTAAGAAAAACTAATTGTTTTACCATGGATAGTACTTTAAATAAAAACCCTTTCCAATAGGCTGGTGTTGTTTTTATTAAATTCATAAACGAGTATCCTTCATCTTTAGCAACAAATGTGTTTATAGTTTCCTTATAGGTGTTTGAAAGAATGCCTGTAGTTAATTAAGTTGAAGAACTTTTTTCATAACTGTAAAAACAAGCTGGAAGGTTTGGACCTTCCAGCTTGTTTTTTCAAGATTGTTTGACTAAATTAAAAATATTTGTTGCTATATCACATTCAATATCAACTTTTAAATATCTAAGTTCAAATTGTGATAGAATACTCTAATTTAATATAAATATGTACTTCATCTAGAGAATGTAACTGAAGGAGAACTGAAAAACCATTAGTAATAAAGCATCCATTAGTTAAACAATTGTACATTTTTAGGTGCTAAGATTATTGCGGTAGTATAACTGCCAGTGGTAATAGTAATTATATTAATAATTCAATGTACTTCCAATGTAATTTTTTTAACATGGGGCCAAAAATTAGTTTCAAGCTATTTATTTATTTAGAAGGTTCCCACAGGTTTGGTTCTGGTGTACTTAGAGCTGTCATTTGAGCTTAAGGTAAAGAAAATCATTGATTCTGAGGTGGTTAACCCTGTGCCGAAACCCGGTAAAAAGGATCCCATTTGATGTCACATTTTCTAAGATACTATTGTGCATTAAAAGTATATTTTAATTTCCAAGCATCAGCCATATCGGCCATACTTTAAGTTTCCTTGATGGAATCCATCTTTTACTTAATGATATTTGTCATATTCATATACTAATGAGTTTATAAACTAGAGTAAAATTGTTGTATGGTGCTTTAAGCAATAATGATGAGGTTATGATTATGTATAAATAATAGGACTAATAAAAGTATGGTAAACAAACTATATATATTTTATGTATATGTATAATAGGACTAACAACTGTTGCTGTTACCCTACATAAATATATCTAAACTGAGAGTTTTAAAATTGTTTTTTAGCCAGCTATACTAACTAGTTCATTTAGATAACTTTACTTCAGCATCAAAATAAAATATTGAAAAACATTCGTAATTAATAAAGAGTAAAAAATCAAGCCAATTGACTTTGCAAGAATAAACAAACACTAGCTTCAGAAACAAGCAAAAATATGAGCAAAAGAACATCCAGCGTGGCTCTTCTAAAATATTAATGAGTTTATAAACTAGTGTAAAATTGTTGTATGGTGCTTTAAGCAATAATGATCTTATGTATATAGTTTTAAAATTGTTTTTTAGCCAGCTATACTACACTAGGTTATTTAGATGAACTTTACTTTAGCAACAAAATAAAATATTGATTTAATTGTGACACAGTTGCATTTTAAAGCACTATACTCAACGTTTGAGCGCAATAAAATCAGAAATTAATGTTTCCCAGAAATGAAGTATTCTCCTGGGGGCTCATCTTCCCATAACACATTCTCAAATTCACTAGCTTCTATAAGGGTTCTCCTTTTAAAGGAGGTTTAGAACTTGTAGCAGTAATTTGGATGCTGAGGAGTGTCCAAAATGTTATTGTTTTCTTCTTCCTCAATAGAATCACCTTGCAAATCAGAATTATAATTGTCTAAAATAATTAATTCATCCTTTTCTGAATCAATGACGAACTTTTCTCATCACCAGAAAAGGAATCATTCAATGATAAAAGATCTGAATCATCATCCCGAACAAAACTTGCAACCTCTTCTGCAGAATGTAACTGTTTTCTCTGCCATTTTTAGTTTTTAGTAAAAATGTAATAATTATTGACATGATCGTGGTACAAAATTAATTTTGGGCTTAAAAGTTCTGCAGAACATTCTAGATTGAAAAAATCCAAGTATCATAGTTAACTACTTCAAAATATTTTTGGTTTTTCTTGTTTCACAGCGCCACATATTCATGGGCAAAAAATCGCAGCTATTGATCAAGTTGATTTCAAGAGTCTGTGTACTTATTTTAATCCATTTCTTACATACTTTTATAAATTTACTCATAGTTTCTGCTGTGGATATCAATTATTTTCTGTGATTCTCAACCAATATGAACATGTGCGCAGTTTCTGATTAGGATACTGAGTAATCCCCATAATTTTCAAGTTATAATCACGCGCAAGGTTTCTATTTAAAAATTTGCCATTATTATAGTCTTTCCACATGGAAAAGTTTTTGATTGTAATTTAAATATAACTACTGCCGAGGGTACATTAATACAATACAACATTAACACAGCTATTTTATAATTTAGTATTTTTCATTCACATCGATTTTAAAAAGGAAACATTCAATTGTGACGTAATTTTTTTAATAATTTAAAAATTTTGATAGATAAGTACAAAAAAAGAAGCAATAAAATTCGAGTGAATGTATTTTCATATTAGCTAATGTTGAACATTATTTATTGAGAACACAAAGTCAATAATTTTGAAACTATTTATCGATGCTTGTTTTTTATTTTTTAGCCTCGTTTGTCATCCGCAAAATGTTCAAAGCTATCGCCGTCATTTCTTGATATTTTGAAAAAGTCTGTAGCATTAGGCTATTTTTTAGACTATCTAAATGAGAAAGGACAACAGAATTTACTCGATTTTTGGCTTGAAGCCGAAACATTTCGAATGATTCTTGAGAGTCAGAATAAACGAAGAAGCACACCTTGTGGAAGCTTAACTTCATTGTCTCAAAATACCCATGCTAGTAAAAATCGTAGCATAAGTCTTGACTCAAGCTTAAATAAAAATATGGATAATTTTGAATATAGTAGAGATAAATTCACTAATAATTATTATATTAGCACTAGCGAGAATGATAATGTATCTAGCAGATGTCACTTTGAATCTAATACAAATGGTGGTTTATATAATAAACATTGTGATGAACCTCAAAGGAATCTATGTTTGTACAACAAAAGTGGCGATGTCTCTAACATACATCCTTGTTTTTATAATAAAAGTAATGATGTTATTGATACAAAGGGTTGCATGAAGATTGACAGTTACTTTCATGAAGATGAAAATGTGACAAATAAGTCTATCAATTTAATTTCTTCCTCTGAGATGGTAGAATGTCGACAAGGTTCAACAATGGAGGATTTCAGGCAACGATCAAGGACGAGAAGTAGGTGCAGATTTAATTCAAATAATGTGTCAGTTTATTCATTTTTCTGTTATAAAATATTTTAAGGTGCAAATTTATTTTTATTTTTTTATAATTATATAATTAGGTTTTGGAATATTTTTTTTTTACCATTAATAAACTGGTAAAAAACATTAGTGTTTTAATGTGAAAAATCTATATATTTCTGGGCCCAAAATTGATCTGAAATGTACTGATTTCAGATTAAAAATTCTGATAAACAAAGAGTTATCAGTTATTTAAATCTGATGAACTTAGAAAAACATATTGATAGCGCTGTTTGACAACTATAAAGATTTCAGGTTATTTTTTTTCAAAAAAGAGCAAAGAATCCAAAAATTATGGTTTTGTTGATAGAAATTTTATCACATGCAGCTCTTGAAAGTCAGTGTATTAAATTGGTAGTCCGCAGGTATTAATGTTTGGTTCACATTCACCATTTAGATTATCATCTTTTGAAAGAAAATGTGCAAAATTGTTAATAATAGTTGTGGAGGGTAAAAAAACGTAACTTTTACTGAATTTGGCTGTCAACAGAGTAAATCCTGCTGAGTTCATTAACAAACAGGTTTATTTTGATCATAACGATTTTTCCCTGGTAGTTTATCAAAGCATCGTTCCCCAACTGGGTTGTTATTAATAATTTTTAGCTATTTTTTTTAACCTTACAATCTTGCAAAAAATTATGCACATCAAAGTTAAAAAAACTTTTTTTGTACATTATTTATATCGGACAGGTCAGTGTAAAAAAAAAACAAAAAAAAAAACAAGAGCCCTCTCTTATCACTTCATTTTTCTTTGAATACCTTACCCATTAAAAACTCCACATAAATCAGAAAATTTAATCATTTGTTGCCTTAAAATAACATACTTGTACATAAATATTTAAAATTTTTAAATAGATATTAACTATATTCATGTCCATAAACTTGTAGAAAGAAGTGCCTTTCTATCCTGCTTGGTAACTCTTTCAAGCGTTCTTTTTAGCTTAGCGTAATTGTTAACGTTCCAATGTTCCTCATCTGAAAGGTTCAGCATCTGCTTGTTCAATAATGTCTTGGATGTTGAACTCACTTATGTCTGGCAGGAAGTGAAATGGCAATGGTTCAAGAATATTAGAATTTCCAGTTTAAGGTTGTTTCAAGCAATTAAACCCGATGCCTATGCTGGTCAATCGTGTTCTGTTGGGAAGCTATGCTAACTTTTCCAATGTAAAAATATAATTTTCTTTTTTTGAGATATATTGCAGCATACCCTTTATTTATAATTTCAATCTTCCATAGGAGGACTGAAAAACTTTTAACTCTAGCTGATCATTCTCAGTACACTCACCATGTTCTCCATCATTTGCATTAACTTTGCCATCCTCTTCATCATAACAGTTGAAATTTTCATTGGTTGGTTTGTTTACAACTTGGTCTTCATCTTCTAACTTTTTTTGCTTATCTCCTCAATTTCTTCTTCAGTTATTCCTGTTTCTGTTTCAGAGTTAGGTTCTTTGAGCCTTATTTTTTTATTTTTTCTGATCTCCCTTCATTTTGTCATGTACCAGTTCCTCAAAACATTTTTCGTTCTGTAAAAGGGATGCTTCTTATGGACTGTTTTCAACTAGACTCCACCCAGGAATCCATTTCTTTCTAAGAGCTGATATTAGTTCTTACAATAATTAGTTCTACTGGAGTAGAATACGGTTTAGCCAGGCTTTTGACTTAATCTTTAGTTGTTACGGTAATTCGCAACCAAATAAACTAACTACGTATCAGCATATAAAGTTTTGCAAAAGCATGGCAAGCTTGTTGGCAAGCCAAAGTTAAAAATCGTATGGTAATTGTTGATAGAATAAAACAGTAACAGAATTAACAAACAAAAAATTTTCTTTCACTACCAGTGATTAGTATACAACAAATAGCTGTAGAAATAAATTCTGAAATTACTTTTGATTTGGTTCTGATCTATTGGAAGAACTGTTTATAAAACAGTTATGTTTAAAGACACAAAATTAAATATTGAAACACTAGATGTATAAGAATATTTGAATGGAATGTTTATGATTCTTTTGTTTAACGTTTTGTCTCGATTGAAATGTTTTCTATTTTTCAAATATTATTGTTAAAGAAATGGGGAGGGGAGACAAAATATAAAACTAAAGGCACAAATTGTGCCTCAAATATCAGGCCAAATTTTCTGTGGAGTCAGCAAAAAAAAAACTTCCTTACTATATAGAATTTTTTGTGTTGCTGCCAAATGAGCTCCAGCTGCAAAGCTCACGGTGATTGCTTTTTTGCTTTTGCAAATAAGTCAGTTGGAATCCGGCTTTTTGTCTTCTGATGATTTGTTTTATGACTATTTGTCTTCTTATCATTTAGTCTTCTGATAGTTTGTCTTTTGACATTATACCTTCCCTTTAGGTTAAGTTTATAAAGGCAACTTTCAGTGGGCTATATATAATCCTAGTTTAAAAAAGAGAATTTTAATCATTTTATCTTCATAATTGAGGGGACCAAAATAAAGTTATTTTAAAAGAAACAACACCCAAAAGGTACCTATAGTTATTTCAACAGATAAAATACTTTATTGATTACAATCGCCATACATAACATTTTTTTTTTTTTATTAAGGATTAAAATTTAAAAGTGACCCAATTTGTTTTGGATAATTAAAAAATATTTGAGGACGACAACCATATTTCATATGTTCTTACAAAAAAATTTCAATAGACCTTTGTTTTAATGACAATATCTGACGGAATGATTAGAAGACAAACTTTCAGGAAATAAAATGAATTAAAGACGAAAAATCAGCAGACAAATATTCAAAAGACAATTGATTAGAACAAAAGTGTCATAAGATAAACAGTCGGAAGACAAAATTATTGTGAGATATAATAATGGAAGACAAAATGTCAGAAGACAACATTATCAGAAGGCAAAATGATATGAACAAAAACAATCAGAATACATAATTTCGGAAGACAAAACGTCAGAAGACAAGCTTATAGACATCCAAGTGAATTATGCAAGAGGAAAAAAAGTAAATCTTTCGTAATAATTTGTACTTTAATAGGCGAAAGATTACATGAAAGAAGAAAATACACAAAAGTTTTTAATGGTAATTTAGAATATTTATGAGATTAAACACAGCTTTATATTTTTAACACTTTAAATTCAAATATTGATCGTTGTCGTTTCAATTTTGCTAATCAAATAATTAAATAAGAGGAATCCATAATTTCATTTGAAATACACAAAAAATAAAGAAATCAATCAACAAGATAAACAATGCAACTGTGAGCAGCCATAAAAAATACGAATTTTAAACATAGGCAGAGTAATTTAGCTTAAAGGTTTTACCAAGTAGATAATAAATAGAATGATGAATTAATGTTATAAACACATGTTGGTGTTTTGATTCTTAATTCCTTTATCCAGTAGAATCGAATTTAGCATAGCGGTGATGGATTTAAAGTAGGTGAGATAAATATTAGCATAGTGGGTCCAACACTAGAAGACCATTGCTAGAATTCGTATTTTGGGTTTCCTCATCAAGTCGATTGCAAGTTTTTGCAAGAAAAAATTATTAATGGATCTAGTGCAACTCATGATGTGTTTACAGCTGCATGTACTGTAATGTTGTCACGAACGGAACCAAAGTTATATACAACTTCACCCTTATAATTTTTGTGAACCGCTTGGTAAAACAATTTCGCCGAATCTTTTCTCGGACAATTACTCATAAAGGGAACATTTAAACCGTGAATGTTGAAAAACTCACAAACGAGTTCGTTAGTTTTTTCCTGTGAAGGGCTAAATTCCAGTTTACATAACTGTCTGACACATCTATGTTAGCTTTGGTTTCTGGCGCAAAAGCCATTTTTTGACCTTAGCCAAGCACTGTGGTAACACCTTTAATATTGATATCCATATATGGATAGATGATTTGGACATACCAGACAGTCTCCTGAACGATTATGATTTCCCTGAGTTGATTCTGTCGATGACTTTACTTTATATCATCCTCAGTCCATTTTACTTTACGTGACACCTTCAATTTGGGCATGCTGAAAATAAAGTTTATTTATTGGTAAAAAAACCTTAAAAAATTTTATGCCATTTAAAAATATATTTGCTAGATTTCACAAGATATTTTAGGAGTAGAAACTTTCGCAGATAGAAATTTTCATGAAGTATATAGGCATCAAAACAAGTTTCAGTTGTTAAAGATAAACTGCTTTACCTTTCTTAGAAATCTGGTAAATTGTATGGGACAAATGTATCAACCCACAACACTACCTGCAACCATAAATATGTTACTGGTCACAGTAATTTTTTAATTGACTCAAAATACAAAATATTTTACTTGAGTAGTGATAATTAACTGCTAATACGTCAAACAAAAGATACTGAACACCCTTTATCAATTTTTATTTGCTAAAATGAAAAATGAAGAATGAAAACATTCATTATAATGCTATTTTAAAGCAAATTATAATTAAAAAACGCATTTATTAACATTCTAAATGTTGATCTAAATGTTGAAAATGCTATTAGATTAGGGAATTTTTTAAGTTTTAGCTATTTTCCCTTAGTTTGGAGGTTTTTGCATCAAAAAACCAAGCTTGGTTATCAAACTAAGTCTAAAAAGTGCTATAAGTTTTGTGCTAAGTTTTTCATTAACTCCATTTAAAGAGGACCTAAATACCTACACAATCGAAACCTAAAGCTCTCTACATTTGTGCTGTAAAGTTGATAAACCTCTCAACCTTATCATTATCTGCCACTTTAAATGACAGATAATGATAAGGATAGTGACAAGGGTGGTGGTAATACCACCACCCCTTATCACTGAATTTCATCACCATCTTTCACTACTGCTTATTATTAGTATTAACTTCCACTGCCTATTACTACTGATTTCCTACCACTATGTTGGTTGATAACGATTGTTCATTTTTCAGGTTGTATAATTGACGCTGTTTCAATCTATAGCAAGTATATCTCACTCAATGCTGATAAACCTATTCATTTACCAAAAGAGCAACGGCAACAAATTGAAGGTAAAAATTTTCATTTAGAGAGGTGTTGGATTTATTTTAGTGACTTATAACCGTTTATGTTGTTTTAGCTTTTTCTATATAGGGATAAGGAAAATTTGGCTATATCTGGTCATTAACTACCAGATGTTTTCTAAGGTATGCCTTCTTTCAATAATTGGGATGTTTTTTATTTTATTCTAGCATGGCAGTCAGCGGTATGTTACTATACCATCCTGGAAAAAAAAGTATGCTTATGTAAATGTTCAATTTACCAAAAAACTTATTAGGCTATGCTAAGCTTAAAATAATGAGTTCAACTCACAAGATCTTAGGGAAACGGTTATCAAAGAAACATTACTGTTGGTGGTGTTCAATCTGACAATTTAACTTGTACTGAATGGAAGCTCATACCACTGAGCTATATTTGCATAATGACCCACATAAAAATCCAAAATATCTTAAATTGTGGTATACAAACTTAAAAATGAGCTCAATTATGTTATTTTCTAACACAAACACAGAGCGATTGCAAAAAAGGTGGAATTTTTCAGAAAGCAATTTTTTAATTGGAAAATATTTCTTTGTAAATAAATATTCTGGACTTCAGGGTCTTTTGAATTGATGTTTTTCTCTGAAACGATTTTTTAGGCTTTTTGCAAAATTTTTCAAAATGGTGGATGTTAATTCTGTTGATTCTGCCAAAACTTTGTTTGATTTTAGATAAAATGACATCGATCATTTTAAAATAAAAGTTATTTTTAAAGTTAAGACCATGTTCTTTAATTTTTAGTTCAATCGAAATTCACATTACTTAAGTTGTGTATTTTCTTTATTCAAGGGTTATAGATTTTACTATATTGATTTTAAAACTGTCCAGGGGTTTAGGAGTCACTTGTTTATGCATATTGTTGTGGTGTAAATATTGTTCTGTAGACCTGTGTTGAACATTTCTTTATTATAAGTTTGTGTTAAAACATAAACATGAATGCTTATGCTATGTTAATGTTTCAGTTTCAGTAACTTCTTAGGTTGTTAGCATAAAATTTGAACGCTAGCACTTCCTAGAAAAAATCTGGATCTTTGTTTCAAACCCTCGCAGACCTACACCAGGTCGCACTGTAACATCCAATCTCTTTTCGAAACCATTTCTGTTCTTTAAAAAAAAAAAAAAATTTTAAGAAAAAAGGAAACAAAAAAAAAAAAAAAAACAAATCAAAAGCATTAAACATTACCATAAACAACAAATGGTGGCAAGGATAGGCACAAACATTGTTTGTCACATCAATATTTCCATTGTGGTTCCGTTATACATCACACAAAAGCGAATTCAGCCGAAGCATAGTAAAAAAAAAAAAAAAAATGTAAAAATTTAAGAAGTGGTATTTTACAGAATTAAAGTCTGTATTTATTAGGTCTGTAAACTATATCCTAAGAGGTAAAAAATTTTTCCTTGATCTTATGTTTAAATACGTTATAGTTTGTGATTGACTTTATTTCATTAGAATGCCTGTTACATTTAAAGGGACCACTTTAATGATGGCAGAAAATTTTTTCCCATGGTAGATCTTCTCAAGGGTGCATCTAGCCTTAGATGCATTCCATCCAAAAGTTTGTTAAAATAGCATAATTTAACATAGTTAAACATATAGTTTAACATAATTTAATGTAGTTTGGGTGCCAGAATTTGGGCACACAAACCTATCAAAAAATCCTAGCTTAGCCCTTGGGTCTAAGCTAGGATTTTTTTTAGAGCGTTGACAGCTGTCTAAAATAATGAAACTAGATAAAGTTGTTGGGGTGTCTGGGGACACGCAGTAAGTTCCCTCAGGGGTGTTCCAGGTGTTTTTTGCTATTTGGCATTTCTTTGACGGTTAGAACAGTTTATAATTACTTGTTTTTCGTCATTTATGTTAGATGTTTTCATTGATATTTTTAAGCAAGAGGTCGGACTATCATGAGTATGAAACTGAAACAAGATGTTGTATTTATTTATAGCATGGTTTGCATCATTATTTAATTTTCTATTATTCTTGCAATAATTACAACTGTAAATGAGGTGAGGTCTTTCCAGTATCAAAACCGCAACATCTTAACTTCTCAGACAATCCAAGCTTGTTATTATAATTTTGAAGCTTAGCTACTTGTGGTGAGTTATTAAGCTTTCCAGGCACATAATTTGGCTCTCTTAAATAATACATGTTTCTGATCTACTGGCCAGTTGAAAATTGTTTTTAATCTTGACTAAGCGCTGTGTTAATAATTTTTTTTCGAAACCATTTCTGTTCTTAAAAAAAAATATATATTTAATTTTATTTAAAAAAGGAAACAAAAAAACAAAAACCAAATCAAAAGCAAAGATGAAAGTAAAAATATTTTTTTTACAATTACATTATTATTTTTTTATTTTTATTACAATTTATATATATATATATATTATATTTATTTTTCTTCTGGCCATGCATTCTTTTCTTCTCACTATGCTGTATATAAGTTTCTTGTGAGAAGTCTTTAAAAACCTGACTGTATAAATTAGAATTTTTTTTTTATCTTCCCTGCACTTAAAAAACTAAATGAGGAAAGATACAAAAAATTTGAAAATAATAAAATAAAAATAATTCTCTTCATTTCTTAATTTATCTAGGTTTAATTTTTGATTAAGCCAGTTAACTAGAATTTTTATTTTTTTTATTTTTGACTCTTATGTACAAATATCAATTTCTTTAAACAGGGCTCTTAATTTGCAGATTTTTTATATTTGTGGTTTAACCGTTGTGGTAACCTTGGATATGCAATAAATGTGCGTAATTTAATGGAATGAGCAGTAAAATCAAATCAGCAGACATTCATGACTTAGACGGTACCCTTGTATGAAATTAAATTGTTCGCTTGCTCAAGGAAAACAACCAGCTATTCATACAACTGAAATACAACAGTGACAAAATGAAATAATTTGACATTGTTCTTCATTATTTGCAAAAACATTGATTAGTGTACAGTGAATTATTCCCAACATGTAAAAAAAAAAACACACAGTTTAGCAGAGATATTTTTCTATTATTTGTTTACAGTTTTAGATAGATAGATATCTTTATTTATTGTTGGTTTAAATTCTAGTTATATGTTTGAAATAATTTATTCAAACTAAGTTTGGTGTCAAAATTTATAAAAATATTCACTTAAACAACTGAGTAGTTATACAAGACATATTTAACAGGAAGAGAAGGCTTTATACACTTTTTAAAAAGCGTTTGCTATTTGCAATACCAGAAAAAATTTAGCATGACACAAATCCAGTCATTCCTTTTAGAAACATTTAAAAACAAAATATTATATTTTTTTTACTCTGAAGATTTATATACATTATTTTTTATAAACAAAAAAAAATTTATTGTTTATTTTAATTATGTGCATGAACTATAAGTCCATTCGTCTGTTGTCACTAGATGTTTTGAATATGTCTTGAATATGTGTTGAGTAAATTTTTCAGGGCGGTTTACACAAATACGCATATGCCCGTCCATTAAATTGATATCGTTTCTTGGTAACTCTGAGCAAATAGGTTTCTGACATGTTGGTTGCTCTCAAAATTATGCAATGGTTTTTTCAAGGCCCATAGAAAATATGAAAGATAATGGGTTACAGATGTTTTAAAATAACAAAAATAGTACCTTATATTGTTCTCTATGATTTTTCACTGCAATCATCGTTGTCAAAATGGACCTAGGTTAGCCCCTGATGCCGGTCTCCCAAACAGCCTGGATATGTCTATGTTATTGAAAAATTCAATATAGATTTTGATATAATCTTGAAATCATAATTTTTATTTTCCTCAAATAGTTAACATTTTTATTCTTTTGAAAAAAATGCTGTGATCATGGAGTTGATTCAACAATATTGATGTGTCGATTTTCATAGGGTAACGTCTTTTTTAGTTGAAAATGTAAGTGTGTTACTGCAAGTTGTTGTTTCGTGCAAAATTAGCAATTTGTACAAAAAAATACATTTGAATTGTTTTCAAGCAAACTGGATTTTCATATCTTTACCTAATAATATATCAAGTGGCTTTTATATTCTTTATGTTGTTTGATATGGTTGTATTATACTTAGTAGAGTCAACTTATTTTTTTAGCAACTGTTTGTCAAAATAAACAATCTCTTGATCCTTGTTGTTTCGAAGTTGCACAGCAGTTTGCTTTTGACAACTTGCTAAGGTAATTTATTTTCCATTTATTTTTATTTCTCTCTACTATTGAGGTTTTAAATTTTGTAAATTAGCTGTAAATTCCCCTGAAATTACTTTAAGTTCTTGCCTCTTAAAAGCTGTTCCATAATCTCTATTTTACTGGAGTGTTTCAGAAATTTTCCTCAAATTGAAATTACTTATTTTTCCCTTTTGTACTTATTTTTCCCTTTTGTACTAATGTCTACAACAAACTAGGATATAAATTTCATAATACAACATCTATTGCTATATCCTAATGTTTATATAAGCTGTATTGTTCAAATGCTTGGTTTTTATTTAATATCAATTGGCCTAAAACTTTTCACTCAACTGCTTATCGGCTCAAGTCATTTGTACTCTCATTAGTTAAAGTGTAATCTTCTAAAAAAAAAAAAAAAAAAAACTAATATCAGTATTAATTTTTCACTGCCTTCTCCATTATTTTTCTTCAACATTCTCAAAGCACTTCTCAAAAATTTGATAGACATAAATTAAATTTTTCAGATATCAATTTAATAAACCTTTTTGACTAGTATTTGACACTTAGACTAATATAATTCTAAAAATTATCTATTGTTCAGAATAAAACATTAGGCAGTTCCTTAATTTAAAATTATTTACGGTCCAATCGCTTGTTTTTTAAACTTGCGTTAGTTTTTTTTGTTTTTGCTATTTTTCTTTATACTTATTTTTTTCATTTTTATTACAAACAGCTCTTTACTTACTGATACATATTTCCTACAGTAGTGAGTAAGGAGTCATATACTCAATCTTTTTGATGTTACAGTTATTGATTGATAATAAGTGTTTACCTGGTATAAAGTCCATCTATATAATATTATGCTAAAAAAATTTGTTAATATGATCGTATCTATATGTATTTTTATTGATTCGTTCAGTTTTGATTGACGTTTGTAAACAATGGGAAAATCTGCAATAGCAGATAATAAGAAATCTTAAACACAAAATTTTGATAAGTAGGGAGGATGGCTCAGTTGACAAGGCGTCAAACAACGGATGGAAAGGTTACAAGTTTGAGCAAAACTTATAATGTCAGGGAATATTTGCTGTATATTAAAATCCAGTCTGTTATATTTTAATTTCACTGTTATGTATGTGGTATATATATATATAATACAGTTAAAAAGTAAAACATATGCATGCAATAACTTTTTTGCTAAATACACCAATCAGCCAAACCTCCAAAACAACCTGTCGTACTACACACCATGGGCACGGACAAGGGCATGGGAAAACTTTCTTTTCAAAACTATCCATTGCAAATTGTCAAAGGAGTCATTTTGGGAGGCAAGGCCAAAGAGCGCAGCTAGATTCAAAGATCGACCAATATAGATAAGATACTATAAATAAATAAGATACTAGAGATAAGATACTAGCCACTAAATCAGCATACGATGCCGGTTTATTGGCTAGTAGGTTTTTTATTATTGTATATATTTTGTTAGGTTATTTTTAACTTTAACTGCTATTTCAATAGTTTTTATCTCTGAGTTTCTGAGCTCATTGCATAATGCAATGTGTTTAGCTCAGTTTGGTCGAGTTGATTGGTTGAGTGGATTTTGTGCAAATGGGCATTCTACGCACTTCAAGACCTGCTATATTCAGAAATATTGTCTTGGCAATTTTTTGGTTCCCCACGTTTAACATAGCATTTTCACTCTCATTCTCTCTTGCTTCCTCATTTCGTTGTTAATAATATTTGAATAGTAGAGAATTAAGAAAATAGATTGTTAGTTGCCAAATCAAAACTAAATAAAAATTAATTTCAATACTGTCGATAGAGAATTTCATTTAAACGTTAGACAAAAGAATCATAAACATTACATTCATATGTTCTTAAGCATCCATCAATGGGTGTTGTATGAACAGTAAGTTAAATTAAAACGTGTTTTATTTCATTCATTTTAACTTGAAATATATTTTTAATGAAAAACAGTGTTTTTATTTCATTATATATTCGCGATATACCATAAAATCGTTTTTTGATCAAAACCATATCAAAATTATTGTCGACCGAGAATTTATTTCTTTATTTCTACAGCTTTAGTGTATCACTGGTAGCATAAGAAAATTTTTTTTTGTTTCCAATTCTGTTGCAGTTTTCTTCTATCAATAATTGACATAAAAGATTTTTAACTTTGGCTCGCAAACAAATTTGCCATGCTTTCTCAAACCTTTACATATTGTTTTATCAATAAAAAGTGCAAGATTTTTTTTAAAGCCATTTTTCTGCAAATATATGTATATATATATGTTAACCCAATTTGTGCTTTTTTAATACAAAAAAATCAGAGAAACTTAAAAATAGTGTTTTAGACATCAATTAATGATATGGAAATGATTTTTAAGAAGCATCACGTTGCAATATCTTATCTTTCCTACTAGTCCAGAGAATGATTACCATAGCTGCAAACAAATTTGTTGAAAGTTATTGATTATTTGTAATTCCCTCAAGCAAACAAATGAATATGATGTTACACTGTTAATGGTTAGTGCAAAAAATGGATAAAATATTAAGCTGTAATTTTATAGTTGTCAGGGCTTAAAAAAAAGGCATACAAGCATATGATCGTACAACATATTCTTGCTGTCATACGCTGGTTATTTTGAGGAGTGAGACTTCGTACACACATTATTTTTTAATTTGTAATTTTATTTTATGTAGATAATTTTTTCTTGTAAAATAAATATACCTACAAAGCGTTAAATCTACCAGTTATTCTCTTGTTGTGTATTTTACCAAATTCAAATATAAGATTGTCTGCATTCTGTATTATACGCAACCAATATGATCAATCATGTCACGTTGAAGTCTTTGCGGTGGAGCAATTTTCATAATTCACGGGAATAATTTTGTTATTAGAATAAAAGTAAATAGAACATTAACAAAAAAAATGGCAAAAAGATTGTTTTTAAATTAATTTGGTTCTAAAACAACAATAACAGCAATTGAATTATGACAATCCACAAAAGAAAAAGTATTGAGTACTCAATCCAGAAGGCTAAAGTACTTAAATGGAAGAAGCAGTTTGTGTTTTGGGATACTCCAAATCAAATTCCATGTGATGAAATCCACCAAAAAAAATCATTGGATAAAAATAAATGAGAAAAGTGATATACTGAAAAATGCTCTAAAACGTTCGAATGTACACAGTCAGTCCAAAATTCATTCTCTTAATCTCCAACTTCTTATACTGACTATTACAGGATACTGCAAAATGAATTAACAAATTATTTTGTCTGCAATTTAGTTTGTTTTTTAGCAACACTAAGTTTACTTCAATTTAACCTTTGTTAATTATTCATGAACAAACAGTCCTGGTAAAATCACAAAAATTTCAATAAAATCATATTTTTTATATACTTTATATTTTTATGTATAATATACTGGCCCTCATTCAATGTATTTCATATTTTTATATATTTAACGTGAGGACCAACAAATAACCTTTAGCTATATTTCAAAAGGGCTCACAGGTTTGGTCAGTCAACCGTTTTCTCTACTTGATAATAAAATTCAAAATACATTTAAAAAATTAACTCATTAAAAAAATAATAAACATTTTGAAAATAAAAAACGTTAATGCGGTATAGGGATTTTTAAGCATTTCGATTCTCAGTAAGGATGTCACTTAAAACTTAGTATGTTTCGCTCTTGTTCACAGGTTTATTTTAAATTTCATTGTAGTTCTATTGTTTATCTTACCTTTGCCTGTCCTTTTATTTTAAATTACTGTTCATTGCTCAGAAGTGTGAATTTTTTCCAACATGCAGAAGAAGTGTGTGTTCAAATCAAAGTGTTATGAAATCAGGTTATTGTATTCATTTTTAAAAAATTAGGCACCAGTATTTTTTTTCCATGTATGACAACGTACTCTTCAATAAAAATATTTTTCGAGGCATGTTTGTTATATATTGAACTCTACATTATAATCATTTCCATTATAATGCATGTATTTTGCATTTTTTCAGTAACAGACTGTAATAATTTGTTTTTAGTGCTTATGAAGATTTTGTAAAAACAAAAAACATGATTGCTTATCAATTGCGTTTCCTGCAAGAAAAGAAACTCAGCTTGCAAGATGTCTTGTACAATGAGTCACTGTTGTTTTATTTCATGGAGGTGAGGTATTTACTGCTGAATGTTTCATTGCATTGCATTGCTTTGAATTGTTTGCATCCAAATTTCATACTTAATAATATACAGAACATTACATATAAAATTAAGCTCTTTTTTAGGCACTTCCTTAAACTGTTTTTTTCAATAGCTTTAAATGTCTTGGTGTGGAAATTTTGCAGAAATAGACATAATTCGCTCATATTTAACAATTTTTAAATTACAAGTTTTTGGGTAATCTAAACAAAGCAAGATAACAGAAAGTCACTTTATGTGTCAAAATAATTTCAAAACAATTTTAGCAATTTTATTCAACTTTTTATTTACAGTACCTATAGGTTTATAAGATGATTGAAGATAAAAGATTAGTTAACATTGAAAACTGAAAATTTGGAGCTATTTGTCCTAATTTTGGGGAAAAGTATGTACTAAAATCTGAATTATATATTGTTGTAAATTAAAAGTGAATGAAAGGTTTTTCATTTCATGAAAATCAATGAGTAACATAACCATTGTGGTAGTAAGCATTTTTTTCCTTTACCTTCCTTGAGGACATTATTTAAAAAAAGTTTAAAAATAGCCTACTACATTTTATAGAATATTTTAAGCTATAGAGACCACTGAGCGTTCAATGAGGCCTTATTGAAATGTATTATAACAGAAAATATTTAAAAATAATTATGCCGGCCATACTGATTTGCATCAAGTTTCTGAAAATAGATCTTTCTAGCTTTTATAGAAAAACCACAAAAAATCTCATGAGCAATTGAATACAATGAGAAAATATGGATTATAACCTATTAAAAATAGTAGTTATAGGATTCAACATGAGTCTTTCAACTTATATCATTTAACATTTTTAACGTGATTTATTGATTCATTTTCCACTTCAGTGTTTAATGTTTTAGTATCTTGATCAATGTGGTAGGTGTTCAGTTCTTGAATTTTATATTTCTTCGGAAAACTTTGAAGAGGAAATATCGGCTAGCATCTCGAAAGGTATATACAACAAAATGGTAGCACAAAATGATGCAATGTCTATTTACGAGAAGTAGGTGAATTTTATGAGATTTTCAAAGGGTGTTTTTATTTTTTATTTGTGAAATCTGATTTAAATCAGAATTTTAATTATATTTTTGATCCAAGTTAATTTTAGGCTTTTAACTCAAGATTTGTTAAACAGAAAATAATATCCCGTGTTAAATCTGTTATTTTAGCTTCTTAGAATTATTAATTATAATATTATTAATAGTTATTTTTATTATGAAAATTATTGTTACACCATCACATTTTGTTTAGAAATTAAGTTCCGGTTCAGCCAAAATGTTAAAAAATTTCTGAATTTTTTTTTGTTTGTTTTTCGGATACTGGAGGTAGTCGACATATTCCTATTAATTCACCGTTGTCTGTTTGTCTGTTTGCTAATTTTTCTCCAGAGCTGTTTATTGCTTATTTTGAAACTTTTGCCTGTAGTAATATAATATAGTAATGTAGATCATATGGGGAGGAGAGTGGTGATTTTGTTTTGATACTGAGCTCAGATATGGTCTATATAAGGCCTAAAACAAAATTTGAAGTTTCCTCAAAATGCATTTATTTTTTTTTTTTTCAGAATTTTTTAATAGTTAAAGGATCAATTGACCATATAGCTACTGCCTCCTTTCTAGTCTAAAATGGCGTAAAATATTTTTCAAGAGATTAGTTTCAGATTCTGTTTTTCGCAAATGTTATTTACAATTATTTTTGCATTTTGACCATTTTGAAAGTGTTATCAGGCCCTTTCCTCAGGACCTGAAGCATGGTCATTTCAGATTTAAAAAATAAAATTTTGAATTTTATCAAAATCCTTAAAATTCTGCATTAAGTTACAGGACAATATAGAAAATATCCCCATGAGGCTCCCATTTTAGGCTTTAAAACAACTTTTTAAAAATTTTTTTAAGTCTTTTCATAGTCTTTTGTTTTTGTCTTTTTGTTTTTGCTTACATTTTTAGGCCAAAACATAATTTTTCTGAAAAAGTTCACTTTAAGGATGTGTGGAATCATAAAAAATTTTCAGATGTTCATGTTCAAAATTCTGTATTTATAAATTTTTTTCTAAAAGTGCTTTAATTTATTTTAAGAAATGTTTTTAATTTTGGTCTAGCATTTATGATCTTAGGCTTTAGGATCATAGATATTTCGATTCGTTTTTCTTGTTTCTGTAAACCCATTAGTTTCTTATGCTTGTCTCTTTTGGAAACATGAAAGTTGAGACACTTTTTTTTTAAAAGTGGGAATCTGATAGTTTCTGGGAGTCAGTTGATAACAAGCTTGGTTTCTGTACACATCCCACATGTAAAATATATATAAAATTTTTCTAAAATAGTTTATTTAAAAATTTTATTCAAAAAATTTTACCAGGCACTTTGGTTAGGTAATTATTATGAACTTCCAGTAGCTGAAAAATCTGAAAATTTTCTGGTACGGACACATTTATTTTAAAAACTTAATAGGTTTGTGTACACATCATACAATGTGCGTCTTAAAAATTAATACTGTTTACATATTTAGATATTTCTCTATGAAGAATGAACATCAGCTTATCAGCGATGATAAGTTACGTATTGTCCTAGAAAACAACATTTGTCGCGAAGATGGTCCAGAACCAAATTGTTTTTGTATTCCAGTAGCTTACGCATGGACTGCTCTGTCAGAGGTGATTTTTTATTCATATTTGCTAAATTATGTAACCTTTTCATTAAAAAAAAGCTTATTTCTATAAATGGAAGAATAATAAAGATTTGTCAAAATTGTTATCACATAGTTCATTATTTGTTATCATTCTTTTTCCTAAATTTTACAAAAAAAATATCTTCTCTATTTTGACTAAATCACAAATAGCAACATTTACCACAAGAGTTTAGAAATTTGGTGTTCTTGGTCTAGATTCAAAATTCACATAGGAAGTGTTAAGTAAGGACCCGTTTACTTTTTAAAAAAATATGTGTATATTAGCATTCATAAAGAGCTGCATATAAAGTTATGGGGGTAATTCTTTTAAATAGAAGCATGTATTCCATAAATAAAAGATTAATTGATTTCATGTGTTTTTTAGTTTATTTTCAGTGAATGCCTCTATGCTGTGTAATGTCTGTTTTTCTTTGATGTCTGGGGGTGTTTTACAAAATTTTCATAACAATTTTTATCAGCCTGATTTTTCAAGCCCCATGCTTCTTTAAAATAGCAACAATGCTTTTTTGAATTTTTGAGACTTTCACGACATTGTCCCACAATATCTATTTTTCCAATATGAACCTTTCTCATATGTTGAATTATTACCAACCTGTATCTAAAGCTATAAAATTAGATAAAAAATGTCAGACATTGAATACGGACTTAGTGTTTTTTCAACAGGTTTACTTACCGTCATTCTTGCTGAATGAAAGTTTCAAACGTTATATGGAACATCTAACCAGTATATCCTGCAATACGAGCAGTGATCTTTATAGTTGCTCGAGTCACAGCTCATTATCAACAGAAGATAATTTTTCTGCTGGTATTCGATCAGACTCAAAGAATAACTTGCTTGAAGAGGATGATCTTGATGATTTTAAAATTAAACCCCCTCAATTTCATGGAAGGTATATATTGTCTCTTTTAAGGTTTTTACTGTTGATAACTAATATTACGCTCATAGTCATATTTAAAAGCAAAGTGCAATGATTATTAGATGATTTTATGAGAAATCAGAGATGTTTTTGATGAACCAGATTTACTAAAAATGTTTTGTTGCAAGTTTAAAATTTATCTTAAAAATTGCTTTGTACTAATAGCTAACGATTTATTGAGATAAAGTTTTTGAAAATTTCCATTGAAATGCTTCACTTATGTAAACATTTTACAATACACAGTTTGCTAAAAGCAGAGCTTTTGATTATCATTAGCTCAATATGCATTTATATTTAATTGACCTTTCATTAAATTTTTATGTTTTCTGATTATTATTTTGGTATGTAATTTTTTGTTGTCACTTCACTCAATGTATTTGCAACATTTTCTGTTTTTGTATCAACGAAATACAAAAAAGAGTGTTTAGCATTTTTGTGTGTATTTTTGTTTATCATGCATTTTCTTGTTTATCATTTAAAAAAAAAAAAATATCCCAGTAAAGCGAGGCTGGAGAATGATAGAAGGTGGGGAAAGGAAGGAAGGAAGGAAGAAGGAAGGAAGAGGGTCACCCCTCTTTAGTAGCAACCTAATATTTTAGAGAGGAGGAGGAGCACGGACTGACACCTTATATGGAGCCATGGGCCTTGTCTCAAAAGCTTACTGTTTTTTTTGCATAGGTAGCAGATAGAATACTTTTTTGTAAGATTTTGCAATTACAGTAAGTTAAACGTCTGCAGAAGTAGTTATTGAGTTTTAAATTTTATGATGATGATTATTGCATGGGAAGCATTTGAATAGCAACCTTTATTTAGAATTAATGTGTTTATAAGCTTTAAATGTAACGAGTGTAGTGATGCTTTTTTTTTTTTTTTTTTTTTTGACTTTTAAGGATATCTAGGTCTTAAGTGAAATGGTAGTATTTTGATATCAACCAATATGAGCAATTATCACTTTTTGTTTAATAATTTCATAATGTTAGTACTTAGGTTTATAAGCACCTACTGCATACAAATATGACTATAGATCATTAATATTGTATTTTTCCCTTATTTTTTTATTTCATCTGTGGAAGTCTTGGTACATTATGCAATTATGCATTAGTTAAAAAAATTCCTCTATAGGCAATGAATAAAAAATTTGTATTGTAAGCAATATCCTCAATATGACCATTATTGTTATATCGAGAGTGGATAATGGAGTAGGTGTTGTAAAGTTTGAAGGGAAGTAAGTTATCATTAATTAGAAGGGCATTTTATAAAAGTTTATTAAGGTTTCTAGAAGGACTGAATTGAAAAAATTAATTATGAAAATAATCTTAAGGTTAATGTAAATCACTTTATTTTTTAGAACATTCAATTCAACTCTGTTTTTTTTAAGATGTATTTAACTCTAGTGTGTGTGTTTTTTTACATTTTATTTTAGTCGGCTAGCACTGGGTCATGTAAATGAGTTTGGTGAATTCAGCTCTGATATGAAACCAGTTTCAGCCAATCAACTGGCAGAACCTTCATCAGGTGAGCTTGGTTAATGCAGCTCTATTATGGCTTGATTCCAACAACTACAAAGTATTTGTAATTTTATATGCATTAATGCAAAGCGCAACAAGTTTTATTTTGCCTGTTAAACTGAAAAAATTTATCTTATTTTACTGATAGAATATAATTTGATAATATAATTTAAGAAATTATTTCATATTTCAGTTGGTTTGTACATTTTATCTGCTTTAACTTAGATTGCAGACGCCATCCTAATATACTTTAATATGTATCCAATTTATTTTAGTATTTTGATTTCCTTCAAGAAAACCCAGCGAATTGTTTGTTTAATATTTCAAGCAAATGAAGATTTTATGATGATTCCACCTGTTAAAAATTAATGTCAAAAGTACACTTGAAATTTTTCTTGTATGTATGTTTAATGCTACATGAGAAATTTTTCTTGCCATAAACTTTGTGTGTACAATGGAATCTCTGTTTTATGTTATAGCAATTAATTATTTTGTGTTTATTGTTAAACCGTGTGAATTTTATATATTTTTAACGCAGCTCCTAAACACTCTTCACTGATATATAATATCTTACTTTTATCTACTATGTGATATTATTTAAAATAAAAAATTAAAAAATGGTAGGCCAAAGATTAGTTATAAAATTCACAAATATAAGCTTAGTTTTAACTATAGATAATAATATAGTCATGCATAAAATTTAATAAAGAATATTAGCATGGATATTAAGATATTATTTTATCTCAACTTGATTATTTCGAACATGTTCTAATGATATCATGTATAGGTCATGTGTTCACCTTTAGGCACAATATATGAAGTTATAATATTTTCTGGAATACTTTTTTAGTTTCTAAGCTGAGCAATGCTATGAAAAACCTGCTGAGGAGAGAAACAAGGGAGGTATAGAAATAATTCTTTTCTTGAAATTTGTTTTTTAATAGATTTCTCTGTTTCAGAGAAATCTGTTCTTTCAGAGGATTTTCTATGTGTAAAATGTTAATTTTGTCTAGTTTATTGTGGGGTTTTTTTTTCTATAATTTTTTTTGACATCCTAAAGATAGGTACAATATAACATGATAAAAAAAAAATTGTTTTTTGAAACAAATCTGAGTTATGCTAATTTTTAAATTTGAAATTAACGATTTAAAAATTTCCTCAACATTCGTTGTTGTGAAATTTTGTTTGAAGCAATGGGAAAAAGGGTGCATCTTTTGTCCCTTGTGACCTCTGGTTAGAAGTTTTATATGCAAAAATAACGTCTTTAAGATTTTTTAAAAGATTAAAGAATTATGGACTAATTGGATAATTTTCAATTTAATTATCAAGTAAAGTATGCTTTTTATATATTTATTCTACTTTAAATGGAAACACACATGGTGCAAGCGGGCTACAATGTGAACAACGCTCGGTGAAGCTGACAGGGATACATTGATTTGTATAATTAATCATTTCAAAAACTGTTCATTAATTTTATCTAAAATTTTCCATGAAGTCATAAGGTAATAAAATTAGACCATGGGCAGTTATGACCACCTGCTGAAAATTCTTGATCTTCGCCCTGAGGTCTGGAAACATGTTAAATTTGGTCGAAAAATTAGTTTTCATATTTTTCAAAAAATTTTTCTGTTTTGCTGGAGTTTTTTTAGTGTTATAAAATGTTATTTTTGATTACTTTTGCACTTTGAAAATGTTGTCTGGCATGGTCATTTCTCAAATTTTATAGAAATCTGTTTATTACCAATCTTTAAAATTTTATTGAAGTTAAAAAATCGTAGATAGTTTCCATGGCTACTCGTCAGAAGCTCTTCTTCAATGTGCTTAATCCGTTAAACATGAGAAATTTTGTTGCAAGATTAAATTTTTGATATATTTCTAAAAATTTTTTCTGCTTCTGCTGAAATTTTATTTTCCTGTTTAAAAACTTTGTTTACTACTTTTGTGTTTTGGCCATTTTGAAAATGTTGTGAGGCCAAGTCTCCAAGACCCGTATTTATCTTTTGGCCTCAAAACAATTTTTCTGAAATTTCTTCAAAACCTTTTCATTGCTTTTTTGTTTTTTTTTAAGGTTTGCATGTAAATATTAAAATTTCTTACGATGTCAGAATAAATGATTGGTTCTTATTTATTGTCAAATATCCCCATTATCAAATAAATAGCAGATTTAGTTACTGAACGTAAAATACCCACTGAGACAATATTTCACTTTACCAATACAAAACTTTAATCTGGATATGGAAAAAATCCATTGAATTAACACTTCACTATTTTTAACGTTTATTTTTAATATAGCTAATATTTCCATGGTTCCCACCATTTCTGTATTTTTCATAAATTAGATTGTCTGAACTCCATTAGTAAATAAAGTGTTTTTTTTTATTTTTATTTTTTTTTGTTGGTTTGAGAGGAGAAAGAGAGAAATATAGACATTTCTCAATATCATTTTATATTTTTTTTTATTTTAGATTAATTTCCTGGAGTCTGTTTGTCACTTAGTGCTAACCAGATAATTGTTGTAACCTTTTGATAGAAAAGTAACAAATCCCAGCGTTGAAAAATTATTGGAGTCTGGTCTAAAAACAAAACTTTTAAAATATTCTCTCAAAATATTGAGAAATGCAAGTTTTTATTGCATTGCTGTCTCCGGGATTAGTATAGTGAAATATTGGAATTAAAAAGTTTCCATTCCTAAATACATTCTGGAGTAATTCATTTGCGGTTACCTCAATGTGGTTTGTAAACCCATTTTTTTTTGATAGGAAACAGAACAGCTAGCATGGGAAAGAGCAAGAAAGATAATTGAAGATATACAAAGACAAACAAATACAACAGATGGGATTAGTTGACATTTAAATGCTTTAGAGGTTTTTAATCAGTCTTATGTTGACAATAAATAGACATGTTTCTTTTTAACAAAGGGTCTATCACATAGTCTATATGATTTGTTTAAATATTTTGAGATAGAGATAGTGTAGAAAGGATTCCAATCAGGCTTTATAAATAGTGATATTCATAGGGAAATTTCTAAAAAAATACATGTTTCTTGTAATTTCACATAGGCATATATATAATACTAAGTCACCTAAGCATAAGTTAAATATATTCTCAAAAGCGAGCTCCTGTCAAATCATTAAAACTCTTGAAAGGCTCCCATTAATAAACTTCCTGAAACCCGTTGTCTTTGAAAATTTGAAAATTTCCCCCAATTATCCTCACTGGAAGATTATCCCACATGTTAACACTCTTTGCATAAAAATACGTCACACCAAAATATCTAGGATTATTTATTTATGGGTAGGTCTTTTGTAACCAAGTTATTTCTAGATAGCAGTCTTTAATACAAGGCAGTTTTGATTTTTTTTTCACCTACATGCCCACATTAATGTCTTAATAGCAAAGCTGTTTTTTTTTAAAAACTTTAAGAATAAGAAAATCCACAAACTTAAAACTGAATTTTTCTCTTAACAATCAAAAATAAAGATCTTTCCACCCTTACATAAGTGCATAATGACTCTACATTTTAACTGCGGAAATAATTTAGCAAATTATCATTAATCATTTGTCTGCTAAGAAGAGACAAATTATGGGGTGAAATATCAATTGTAACATATGATATGTAAGATATGTCAATTAAGGAGGAATAGTAAATTCGGTTAAGCATGAATGAGTTAATATCATTTTTCTTAGAATAATAGAGAGAATATAATCGAAAAGTTCGCCGAATTAAGTTCAGTCAAACAATACTGTAATGTGTAATGGGAAAGTTCGCTTTAATAAAGCTTGATTAAATGACTACCACTTATTAAGCTCAGTAAGTTTGGCTATTTGTATTTTCTCTCTATATATAATTTATCTCTGCTCATTCTCTGTTTATTTCCAACTTATTCCCAACTATTATATTTTAGCGAAGTAAAATGTAATCTACCATAAGCGATTATGGAACGGAGAGTTCTGCTTATTGCGTTTATATAGTTTGAGCAGAAACCCCTGATGATTTTTAATATAGTTAAAATATTATCATGTTGATGCAGCTCTTCATTTTTTCACCTTATTCGTTAAAATTATGTTTAGGAAATTTTATCATCTGAATAAAGATTAATGATCTTTTAATTATTTTCTTAAAGTTTTTTTTTACTCTTTTTAAAATAAAATCAAAATTATAAAATTTCCATAAATTTATCTAGTTGAAACTCAGCAGAGCAGCATTTTGAAGATAATGTTTAAATATAATTGTAAAAATCTGTTAACATAGAACACAAATTTGATAAAAATTTTAACAGATTTTGATTTGGCGCCTAGTCATGATTTTTTTTATGTTGTTAGATTAGATTAAGTAGAATTGATATTTAGTATGCTGTTACACTAGTGCGGGTAAACTTGTGTTTGCGTATCTTAATATTAAAAAATTTCCTGAGTAATTATAAATTAAAAGTTGTCGGATACCAATGAAAATTAAGAATAGAATTATATAATATAGATAACAAAAATTATTGAAGCACACACACATGAAAATGAAATGTCAAAAGTTTCAGGAAACTAAAGCGATATATCAGCATAGTTTACTTATAAGTTTGTAAATTTAAAAGATTGAATAAGATAAATTATTTTAAAGATATTTATCAAAAAGGTATGCTGATAGATTTCTAAGGTCTGAAAATAGTATAACTTCTTTGCAATTCTGCACACATATTTTTACCGTATAATACTACACTGAAGATGAAGTTTACTTGTTACTGTATAAGAATCATATAATAATTTTTGAATTTTTCAGCTGACAATTCCCTTCTTTTCATTACAGCTGAATTATATATTATTTTAAAAACTTAATTTTTAGAGCTTTTTAATAAGGAGTTACCCTGTATTCATGGAGCTTTTTTATCTGACTTTCGCTTTAAATAAAAAAATTTTAAAAATTCTGAATTTCTTTTCTTGTTTACCCCTAAGATTCATTTCCTCAATTCCTATCAATAAATGACTAAGCTTTCCTGAAATTTTGACTTTTCTAACAATAAATTTCTAAAAATGATTTGTAATGAAAGTATTCTGACTTCATTAAAGTATATACCTAAATTAGGCTTCAGTTTGTCCGACTGCGATATGTGAAATCATAAAAAAGAAGTCAAATATGCAATTTTTTCAGCGTTTATTAAAAGTACTTAAATATTTAAAATGTTTAGGAAATTTCTGTGTGTAATGTAATTTCATCCAGAAGTGGACACATGCTTTTTTTTGTTTAGTTTTTGGCTTGTAAATATAATATGGAATTTTTTATAATATTGTATTTTTCTATATGTATGTATGTCAATGGTAAATTGATTGTAATTTATTGATAGTATGAATGATTAATATGCAAAAAAACACTCCTTTACTGGATTTTGCTGTTATTATTTCAGTATGCTTTTTATTTCCTGGAAAAAAAAAGAACTAGAACTCGAAAAATTCATTGCACATTAGGTCTTCCTGGTGGCTTCCTGATGGGCTTGCGAAAATAGAAAGTCAATATATTTTTGCTTAAATTTATAATTTGTCCATTTTATGAATTAAGGCTCAGTGCATATATTATTTTTTAAATATGCTTTTTTCACTCAGATTATTCTTAAGAGTTTAAGCCTAAACCATTTTCTTATTTTAAAAATTTTAAATTCTTATCTGTTTTCAACACACCAAAAATTCCATTTTTCATCATTTATACAAAGGTTCATTAGTTTAATAAGTCTCAGAATATCTGGAATATTTGTTTCTTTTAGCCATGGTTGTTTGTAGGCATTATTGTTCCTATGAATTTACTCATGCTTTTATGACAGGCATTTTTAAGTTCTGTTTGTATGAAACACTAAGTTTATATTTTATTTGTTCTTGGTATATTGATTGACGAAAATCTAAATTTGAAAGCTCAAATTTCAAAAGTATTCTCCACAATTTCGAAGGTAAGACCGAAGTTGAATAAATCACTACTAAAACAGTTTTATTTGGCATTTGTACACTGTTATTTAAATTATGGGAGCATAGTCTGGGCCAGCAATCATAAGTCTAAATTAGAAACTCTGTATCGTCATCAAAAACACTCTGTTATTTTGATCAATGATCAAAACCGCTTCATTCACTCAAAACCTCTGTTTAATGAAATGAATATCCTTAATGTATACGAATTTAACATCTTTCAAACTCTTACTTTGATGTTTAAATGTAAATAAAACTTAATGCCAAAAATTTAAAAAAAATTATATACATTAAAGCCACCAAACAAATATATTCTAAGACGTCATTTATTAGTAGAACCAAAAATTAATACGAAGTATGAAGAATTTGCCACTGCATTTCGTAGCCCTTATCTGTGGAATAAAATTGTTTTTATCAACCCTAATTTCTCTGAAATAAAAATTCTTTCTCTTTTTTAATAAGGAGAAATTAAAGTCATATATTCTTACTTCTTGTGATTTTAAATTGTTCTTTTAAAACCATTTTTTTGCATTGGTAAAGACAAAACATAATTCAAAATAGTCTCAAAATCAAAAGCAAAGTCAGGCAGTTTGTTAGTCCTTGATGATAAGACCCTAATGGTCTTCTACGAGGTTTCCTTGTTTTAACTGAAATTATAATATAAATTATAATTATAAATTATACCTAATTATTAATTAGGCAAATAAGAACAATTTGATTATTTTTAGATATATCATTATAAAAATTTATGTATGTTTTTTTTACACTGAATTTTTTGTAGCAGAAAACAAAATTAATAATAATATAAAGAGAACACTAGAAACTTTAGTTTTTGAAAAAGTCTTGTTCTTTATTCTTTTAATTGTTCAGATATGTCAAAATAAAATTTTAAAAGATAATTTTGATTGTAATTAAATCATAGGCATAGTAGTTATGAAATTATGAACGTGTGTTATGCTAATCAAATTTTTCAGCATAAAACCAGCTAACATATCTGGTTTACTGGAACCTATTCAGTTATCACAAAATTATTTCACTTTGCCACCTTCAATACATCACTTTATTTTAAACCAAATATTGCACTTCATCACCTTGAATACTCCACTTCATCACCCTCAATACCCTCAATAATTTACTTCTTCATCCTTATGTGCATTTTCATTATCCTAAAAACATCACTTAATTGCCCTGAATATTTTATATTATCACCCTGAGTAAGTCATTCTATCAGCCTGAAAACTTCATCTCCCTGTAGATGCCACCTCATCACTTTGAATATGCCACCTTATCACTTTAAATATGCCACCTTATCACATTGAAGACCTCACTTTATGCTCTTGTTGGTGAATTTGTTGTATAGGCTATAAAATGACATTGAAAATTTTCTTTGATGCGATGTCTCAACCATCACGGTCTGTATTATTATTGGCTAAATGTACTGGAATACCATTCACACCTGTTGTAATTGATATACTTAAAGGTTAGTTTTACTATTTTTAAGATAAGAGCGTTTCTTACCATTGGAACCAATATAGCTATTTTAAGGGTTAAGATAGCATTTTTAAAGAATTATCACATGAAACGTTTTTGTTTGGGTGGTGATTTATGATATGTGTTCATCCATGTTCGTCTGTCCGTTACTCTTACGTAATAAATATTGTTAATTTTTACTGAAATGTTTAAAGAAGAACTTTTTTTCATAAGGGTAAAAATGTCACCATTTTTGGTACTGAATCTGAATAAATAAAAATGATGGTAAAAAAACAATGTTTGAATCTTTCTCAAAATTCCTTCATTAATTTTTAAGTTTTACGTGACATTAGAGGACCGTAGAAAGTATTTTTTGACTATAATGGCCACCTGGCAAAAAAATTTTTTTGTTTACTGGGCCCAATCAAGGTTGTTTTTTTTCTTTACTTTTAGCAAGAAATTAGGTTCCTATTCTACTGAAGTTTTGTGTGTTATCAAAATATTATAATTCCAAAACATTGTATTTCTTGCTGTATATCAGATTCACTGAGCTTGGCCAAAAAAGTCAGATTTTGTATGAAAAAGAAATTTTTTCTCAAGCAGTTATGCCAATTATTAAAATTTTTTTCTGGTATTCTTTAGAAGTTATTGAGAAATATTTTATTTTATTTTCAAAGTTATTTCTGGGATTCCGTTAACTTGTTTTCAAAAACTAGCATGATTTTAACTATATAATCTAGTTTTTGTCTCATGTCCGCCTCCAGAACATTTCTTTTTTTATAAACTTGTGAATTTAAACCTGTATATCATACAGTAAAATTATTTTATAGTTCCATAACAATAGAATTGACTGCCACTTGTCATCATTGTTTTTAATTGTTAGTTGGTCTCAAATGATATTTCTGATAAATTGCTTTAGATGCTTGTAGTGTATTTTAAATGTAACTTATTCCTTATTAAATGTATTCCCATGTTTTTTAAATGTATGATAATACAATTTTGATGAAGGTTATTGAGTTTGTGAAATTACTTTATTTTTTTTTCTTTAGGTAAGACTCGTACAAATGAATTTAAATTGATATCACCTACTGGGCGCGTGCCGGCGATTCAAGATGGTGACTTTACTTTATTTGAAAGGTTAAATCTCATACTTTTTACTAAAATGTTTCTCAGAGTGTGATGGAATTTAAATTAGATATTAGGTGCATATAACACCCTATTCATGTATGTTAAGCTAAGACAATTAAGATAAGAGCCTCAACAGGATTTCTAACTATAGCTGTCAAAAACTGATGTAAAACTCTGTCACTTAAACTATTATGTCGTCCATTCTGCTCACCCCTCCTGTGGGTTTTTCTAAAATAGTATATACTGCTTCGGACATAAGTTAGTAATTTAACATAATTGATTTAACATTGGGGGTAGCATGATGTTTTGTAAAAGTTGTACCACAAATTCTTAACTTTTGATAATAAATATTGGACCTCATACAGGGAAGTCACCAACGCTAATCAGACCGTGTTGTCCATGTTGTCAGACCGTATGTTCATCATTAACGATATTTTTCGGAAATCGCTTGTTAGTTTTTTTCTGAAAATGGTAGAAAAGTTTTATATTGTTGATAAAAACATCTCGTTTTTTTAGTTCTAAACCTAGATTGGTTATTGTTGGCCCAAAATAACATTTTTTGAAAATTTCTCAAAATGCTTTTATTACGTTTCTTTTTTTCTTATTTTATATAAAGTTAGAGAACTATAGATTGAAATGCTTATGGAAGATGAAATTTTGTATTAATTTCAATATTTCAGCCATTTTGGGTGGGGCTGGCACGCCTAAACATGGGCGAAAATTCTAATTTTGCATTTTTCTCAGAACTTTGCTGAAGATTTGTATAATTTATGAAGTATTATCTGTGATCGTTCTGGGATATCTGCTATAGTTCTGCTATAATTCTGAAGTTTGTTGTTTCAAATATGGCTTAAAAATTCTTATTTTTTCTAAACCTATTCTTTATTTGTTTTTTTTTTTTAATTTTTAGGAAATATTTAATGTTGGCTATTTTAGAAAATAAGTTGATTTTAGTAAAAATTATAATTAAAATGTTAGAGATATATTTTATGTGAAATAAGTATTTCAGCCAATTTGTGAATATGTGATGTTTTTGATTCTCAATATGTACTGATTTTATATGACCTGAATATTATTTTCAAATATTTCTGTGTTACAAAAGAATTGTATATAATAGGAAAATTTTTGTTAAATTGACGCACTAGGAACAACGAAATTTCATTACAAGTTTATGAACATGTCATAAGTTATTTCATAGCGCAGCTATCTTAAATGATGACCATTGGCATTCCAAAGATCAGCAAAGGAATAAGTTATTTCATTTTTCTGTTCTTTTTTACTAGCGCAGCTATCTTAAGGTATTTGTGCCAAAGTCAAAATCTTGATGACCATTGGTATCCCAAAGATCAGCAAAAAAGAAGCAAGGTTGATGAATATCTAGCATGGCATCATACAGGTCTTCGAACAGGAGCAGCAGGAACTGTATTTAAGTCTGTATGTTGTATTGTTTTTTAGCAATTATTTGATATTGTTATATTAAATGTGTAAGCTATTCAACAGAGCAATAGCATTTATAATGTTGAGATTTATTAAGATAAGACATTGTAATATCTTACCAGAGATTATTCCAAGTTTGATATTATTTTTTATTGTGACTAAATAAATTCGATATCTGATATTTCAGCTACAAAATTTCTCATTTTCTCATAGTTAAGTATTTTCTATACATTATACTTTTAATGAACATCTTTACATCAGCCAGTCAGTGTAATTTTGATTTCAGTTTTTCTAAAAAATACTTAAAAGGTTATGTAAATTTATTAAATAAATTTCAAATTAGGCATCAGAAAAGGAGGGGTGCAGGTCTCCATGTGTCATTATCTTTTCCATTATCTGTATATTAAGACCTTTATCATTAACATTTTACTGTTTATTGAGCATGTATGGAGTGAGTTGATTGCTGCAATAAAATTATAATGCTTTCTTCTGGCCTCTGGAATAGAACTATTATTGTATATGGAGATATGAATATTGATTAGCTCAAACCAGCATCTACAATAATATAGCAAAAATATTATAAAAGAAACAAAAATATACAATACTCCAATAAAATACCTTTTAAAATGTTATAACTTAACCCAGTGTTATCTTTACTAATATATATGATCTATAAGGGTGATTAAACATCACCCTTATAGATCATATAGCGTCGTACTTCACAAAATCAGATGTAATGATGTTTTGCTCTTCACGAAGTCAGCGATCCTGAGTGTATTTATTTGATTGCAAACGCAAAAGTTATTTTGTTCCGGCTTATTTTAAAGTGTTGTATGAAAAAATTTGGCAGAGACGAAGTTTTAAAAACTCACCTATCTCAACTATATTTAAGGAGTTGGTAAAAAAGTGGAAAGCTTTTCAATTCAAAATCAGTGGTTCAATTCACATATTATTTTAAAAGAATTCTTTTAATCCATTGGCGCTTTTGTTTTAATGATCTTGACATTTCAGCTTTGCATATTAAATTCACCGATTTGATTATCACTTTCATTACCATTATATAAATGAGGCTAGCAACTGGAATGAGTTTTAGAGTTATAAGAAACCTTAGCAAAGAATTTTTAACCAAAATATACTTCTGCTTCATATAGTCGATATTATCAGGATTTTTTCCATGCACTATCACACGACAACTTTTTGTTTGTTGTTGTAATAGTTAAACTAGTACAATTTTCATGAAACTTAGATGATATCATAAATGCAATGAAAAGAGGCAATGCAATTGTTTCATTGCTTGCGAACTGAAGCTAAAAGCCTTTGCCACTGTTGGCTATGACAATGCTTTAAAAGCCAAAAATTGCCAAAATCTTATTTTAAGTTTTGCAACTGATTATAAAATATATATAAAAATTGATTAAAAATCATTGCCATATTTAGATAATTTTTTTTTGTTCCACAAAGTTTGATATAGGGCAAATCTTTTTAAATGTTTACATAACAGGTAATGAAAGTTCCAAAGAAAATTTTAATGTATATCTGTTTTTATGCATAAAAAACCATTAAGGTCAATAAAGCAAAATAATTCTTTAAAAAAAATAAACTATTCTTTAAGTTTCAAACTGATGAACTAGTGTTTTTAAAAAGCGCTTTTGAAATTGTATAAGTTATCACCTTGTTTGCAAGCATAGATTTTCTGAGAGTTCTATTCACACTGTTTCTTGTTCAGTTTAATCAGGATCAATTGGACATGCAGTGCACCTCAGATTAATTATTAAGTTATTAAGCCAGAAATCAAGCAAAATTGCATTTTGAATTATTTAAAAATTAAACAATTTTGTGATGTCTATGATAGCCTGATTATAGCTACCCTTAAACAACACCATATCTCAGCTCAGTTTGCCCAGGCTTAGAATTAACCCCCTTTCTACTCTTTCTCAAGGACGATCAAATAGTGTATTTGTAAACAGCTCTTAAGCTCTTAACATTGGAGAAACGTTACAAAAAACAGAAATAAAAAAATGTTAACCATTTTAATTTTACGGCATTTCAAGTTTTTGGATTTTGTGGAAAACAGGTGCGAAATTTAAAAATTCTTTAAATAATGCCTAAAATTTGGTAAACGTTAAATACCAAATAAGGAAAATATCAGAAACCAAAGTTTGTTGGATGTACTTTTAATAGGTTGGAATTGTTAGGTAATATTAAAATATCACGTGATATTACATACGTATATTATGTATATTGTGGACTCAAACTCAGCTTATTTTGTTTATGACTTAAATTTTAGATCTAGGTAGGTTTTTGCTGGTTTACTTTTACTTCTTGTTCCCGGGGTTGCAGCTCATTAGACACATGTGGGCGGAAAAAACTAAAATGATAATTATGAAAATTTCAAAAAATCGTCAAATTGTTACTATAATACTTGCAAATGTTAGGACATGTAGTATCAGGTTTAAAAACATCGTCAGATCAAAAATAGTAAAATGGACTTCATTATTATCCATATTATTTATAATTTATAGTATTTGAATTTGAATTTGAATAATGACGCAAACAATTTAGAAGCTTAAATTTTTCTATTTAATAAAAGGGGTTATTATCTCGTTTTTACCTTAAAGTATTATACCTATATTTTTTGAAATATTATAAATATTAATATATACTATAAATTTATTTTATTTACTTATGAGATATTGTGCATGCCATGTCATCCAATTATCTTAGGCAATTTAAACATGTATAAATATGCCCAAGAATCATGAAATTTTTTTCATAAACTGTTTGTTGGTATTGTTTTTCTAAAGGTGCATTAGACACTATGACATATTTTTTCTTTAGACTTTGCAACCGTTAATGACAGGTCAACCACCAAGGGATGTGGAAGAAAATTTAAAAATCCTTCAAAAATCAATTGACATGTTTGATAAATACTTTTTGTTGAAAACGCCCTTTATATCAAGTGAACAGATAACAATAGCTGATCTTATAGCTCTCACTGAATTTTCACAGCTGGAGGTAAATATTAAAACTTTAGCTTTTAATTTTCTCACCATTATAATCATTTCCTTTCATGATTATACTATAAATCCTCGAATAATTTCTTGTTAGGATCTGTACGCTCCATAAAATATCTATTGTGTTTAAATAAATATTATATCTGGTTTTATTTTTTGTTATATTGGTTTTTTACGCACTTAAAAGTTAGTGTTTTTCAGTTAAAAAAGAATTGAGTTTTTAAAGATTTCAAGTTTTTAGAAGTCATGCGCACTTGGATTTATCATGAATTTAAGATTAAGTTTTTTAAAAGAATATGTAAATATAGTAAAAAATAAAATTGAGTCGAGAATTAGAATAGTGATCAATGCGTTTTAATCCTAAAATTTATGTTTTGCAAAAAATCTTTTTCTTTTATGATGGGATGAGTGCAAGCAACCATATTATTTTGAATTTTTAAATGAAAATTTGTGCCGAAGTCCAGAAAATTTTTACTTTAACTAGCTCTTTGTCATGACATTACGTGTAATGTTTGAAGTGCAAAATGTTTAGTCTTCCGTTAAGTGTAGTTAGAATTCATTTTATAGCTAGTTTATTTTTTTTTCAGGTGATGGGTAGTAAAATGCCGCCTTTTAGTGATATTGTAAATGAATGGAGACAACGTTGTATTGAAGTGACTGAACCGCACTACACAGAAGTTCATAAAATTCACTCAAAAGTCAAAAAAACGCTTGTTTCAAGATTATAATATCTGGCTAACCGTAATTAACATTAATTAATGGTGATTTTGCTTGAGTTTATTTTTAAATATTTTGCATAGTTTTTGTATTTTTATCAAAATGGAATCCATGCTAAAACTCACTCATGAATATGGTATGTTCCGCGTGGCATATTTCGTCTAATAAACAATGGAAAAGAATGCTGAAAAATCTTGTGTAGAATTTAGTTGGAAATAAAGTGAATATGGAAGTTCCTTGAATTTTTTCAACGATATAATTTATCTGAAGATATTCCTCCTCTCTTACCCCACTATATTAGCGATATGTGTTTAGATATAAAGTTTCTTACGATATATTTCTTGCTTGCTGTTTTATAATCAGTAATATTATATTATATTATATATGCTATTATATTACCTATCAGTATTAATATATTAATTTATGACTTACTTAACTGTTTATAAACATTTACAAATCATTAAAAACACTAACATATACTCTGCCCTGTACCGATATCAAAATGCACGTGACTTATTTCTACCATTTTTATTATCGTTCATTTTATTGTTGGCGGCCCGTAGATTTTAAGGCTGTGTTTCAATTATCG
>JAUZNK010009561.1:0-24199 GCA_035046665.1 Euphysa ruthae
CACACACACACACACACACACACATACATACATACATACATACATACATACATACATACATACATATACAAAATTGTTTTTACTACCTTATTTATTATGTAGTAAAAACACAATCATCTTTTTATTGCAAATTGTCGATATTTCATATCTTATTCAGGCATATATATGAAATTGATATGTTAGAAAAAAGGTCGATAAAAGTAATTTGACATTTTCAGAAATTAAAAATTTCTGCTTTTTCCATACCATTGTTTGGTGAAAAACCTAAAATTAAATGTAAACTTTTGCCTCAAATAATAATTTTCCTCTTTATGTAAGTATTTAAAGTTCCCAGTTTTCCTAAATCAATAAATTGAAGATATATTTTAACAATATAAATACAAATAACTGACTTATATTTAAAAATATAAACACCTGGACTTTATGGGTATGTTTATGCATTTTCTGTTTTTGATCAATAATCTCACGAAGAACATTCATTGTTAACTCAAGCTCATCCAGTTCATTGTTAAATGTTTCTTCCTATAAATAAAAACTGTTTCTCAAAAATAATAGGTTATCAAAGTGATGTTTTTTTTTTTTTTTTTTTTTTTTAATCATTCATTTTTAAACATTTAGCAAATAATGGTTGTTCAAAATCAGGCCTGAGACAACATTTAATGTTTTAATGTTCTAAGCATTAGCTGCTACAGGAACTCTTCTAAATTAAAGAATTGTCCAGAAAAATTACGGAATGATAAAAAAAAATAAAAAAAAAAGTTTTAACACAGCAAAGAAAGTCAGCAAAAAATCTGATAATCTTAACAAATTATACAGTAAGGTCTTTTTCATGTTACTAATGTATAGCATTTTTAGTAATCAATACTCTACAGAAAGCTATAAATATATAAAAAAGTTAACAAAATGAAGCTTTTTTATTCTGCAGTGATACAGAGTTTAAATTATATAGATGACTAGGGAGGGTTTTCAAGTTGGAGATGTTTATACATCTTTCTCTCATGCCTCATTCTAAACCTTTTTTCACTATTTTAAACCCTTTTTCAATATCTTTTTTTTTTTTTATGAATGTGGTGGCATCAAATCAAACCTTTTCCCCACATTTAGTTAATCAATGCACCACCTTTTATACAAATGGCACCTTACCTAAACTCTAATTCAATAACAAGTTAATGATCAAATAAATATTTTGAACACTCATGGATAGTATAGAATTTCTGTGAATAGGCTTTTTTTGTAGTGCTTTACCTAAGTTTTCTCTTTATAAAAAGCATAAGGTATTTTTACACGTGAGAGGTTATCTAAGGATCTATGACAGAAAAGTTAAATATTTTGTTTTTGTTTCCTTACTGCATAACAGCTGGTCTGACTTGAAGGAGAGATTCTTTGGATTTTGTTTTTGTATTTACAAAATTTAATCACTTTTGTTAAATTTTTCCGATTCTCTCTTTTAAATCACAAATGCATCACTCTTTCTTAGGTATGTTTCCATGAAAATACAAGCGTAGTGAAGGTTAGAATAAATATTTTGTGAATGTGTGCCAGTGATACCACAAAATTTAAATATATCTGGTTAGTTTTAAAAACATGCTTGTTTATAAGATTTTTTATCTTCTAGTTTTATAAATATAAATTTAAAGTATGAGATTTATATATTGTTGGAATCAGGATATTGAGTAGATTAAATTTTTTCACACTAAGTGTGAAAAAAAAAATGGGGGTGACACCCTGCCTTTAAGTATCCAAAATCTCACAAGAGAGAAAATTTATTGTATATTTACAAGTCTGATGATTGTATTATAATTTTATTTTGTTATTTATTATTTGACTTTGATTTTCGCACATTGTGAACTCACACATCGACCAAAAGGATAAAAATGTTAGAAACTTATGACGAGCGACGATATGCTCATAAAATCAAAAGCCTGGTAGCCCCCAAAGAAATTTGGTTGTCTCGTACCGCTATGTGACCACAAGGATACACCACTGACCCTTTCGTGACGTGTGAGCCATACTACGGTCAATAAAATATGTTCCTAAATGACTTGTGACCCGTATCACAGTAAATGGCGTTTTTCGCAATTTTATGTTTAATTGGGCGGGAGGCTTAAAGTTGTTTTGGCATATGATTATAAAAAAAATTTTTGAGGTTATACTTCAAACCGCTAGTTGATATCTTTTAAAATTTGAGTTTTATGACTTTTTGAAAATGGCTACATAAAGAAAAATTTACAATGATATGGATGAAATTTTGGACAATAATATTTGATCATGATAGTGATAATGATATTGAATTAGGTGATGAAAGTGATTGGGAGTATGATCCTGATGATTCTTCTGATCATCAAAATTCAAATTGTCAGTTCAATAGTCTAGTTCTATTTTTCCTGCTGAGTCTGTGTCTATTTTACCTGATTCTATGCAAATTTTAAATGAGTCTATGTCCATACCACCTGATCCGAATATTGCAGAGGGTGGTGTTTCTAAGTCATCAGAAAGTGAAGTAATGGAGGATAGTAATCAATAATCATCTACATCATTAAGTGTTGATGATATGGCCCCTTGTATTGTATACCAACATGATAATAATATGGTACGTGCTCGTAGAGGTATGCGCGTTCGAAATGGTGTGCATGTTCATGGTGTATATGCAGATCATGGAGGTGTATATATTAGAAGTGTGTAGCTGCACATAGGAGAGGCATTCGACATGGTAATGGAGTTGTGATTGGTCATGGAGTTCAATGTCATGTTGTCAAGCCGTGGAAGGGGCGCTGCAGTTCATCATCTGAATCTAAATTGGGAGCCAATTGAGCAAGCTAATGAAGAAAGGGTTGCTAAATTTTCAATTTCAATGAAATTGAAGTCTTGGCTGTAAGAATGAATCCGCAAAGTAACACCCTTAACTATCTAAAATTGTATTTGACTAACAAAGTTATTGAACTCATTGTGAATGAGACAAAACAATTTGCAGAATTTATCTTAAAGAAAATCCAAACAAGGCAACAAATAGCTATCTAAAGAAGTGGGAGAAAGTTACTATGAATGAGATAAGCATGTTTATTCAATAAACATGCTTATCTCATACTAACCCAATAATATTGGGTTAGTAATTTTTTATATTACTCATCTTACTGAAAGACATTTTCCATCTGTTCTCTTTTGGACCTCGTGGAAACACCCACAGAGCTCAAAAATGGTGTCTTGTGAAAAAACAACAGAAAAAGGTAATTCATTAAAAACGATATTTGGTCTCCATCTGGAGGAGTGTTAAAATTTATCATACCATGCTTGATTTTTCTAAGTAATATTTTATTATCAAATGCTTTTATTCATAAAGTTAATTCTTTTAAAGAGTATTTTGCAGTTCTTGTGTCAGTTAGAAAAGTATGTACAAGCCGATAGTTGTATGGAATGATAGAAGAGTATTTTGGTAGAAATACCTCCTAAAAATCTAAAAACTTTATGTTTTTATCTACTTTGAAAACAAAATTTTTTGATCTTGAATATTATTAAAAAATAATATAATTTTCTAAAAATCTGTAATAACAAAAAAACTTGCTTTTGAAATTACTCATAATTTCATTTTTTATTGCTGTCTGTATCAAATCAGTCAAAATTGCTATTTTGCATCTCAGTCTAAGGCACGTCTTTATTGTATTCATGAAAATTTTAAAAAGAATTTTTGGCCAAAAAAATGGTTTAAATGGACATAAAACAACCATAATTTCTTTCAAAAATCAAAAATAGCTTCTTTTCTACCTATTATATGATTTATCACATATACGTAAAAAATCAAAAAAGTTGAGAAAAGAGATAGCAAATGGATGGACGAGAGTAATTTAAAGCGAGACAAAGAGTAAACAATTTTACCTAAAGTTATGAGCTAGATGGTGAAAAATATTGAAAATATTTAAAAACTTATCATATTTAGAAAACATATTTATATATTGTAAAAATTACATAAGTGATCACTCACACTAATTTTGTTAGCTACGTGTAATTGTTCGTACTCTGTGAGAGCAGTCAATGCATCTTGCAGAACATTTTTCTTATCTTGCACAGAAGATACACCTAAGTTGTAAAATAACTAAACATTCACATAATATATTTACATAAAAATCAATGCTAATTTTTGCTTGAAAGCCTACAAAAATCTTAATGAAGATTTAAAAAAAGAATTGAAAATATTTTCTATTAAATAGGGAATGATGTGTGAAAACATTTCTTTTTAAGTCCTCACTAATTTTTATAAAATTCTAAAGATCTTATCATGCTCAATTTATTTGAAAATGATGAAAGTAATAATTAATACACCGATTAAATTTCTTTTTTCTTAAGAAGTCAAAATCAAAGTCAAAGTCATTATTTGATTAATGAAGACTGTTAGTGTTTTAACAACTTTCATGACTGTTTAAGAAGATAAAGTATTATAAAATGCAACACTGGTGAAACTGTGATTAATATGACAAATATGTACAAAAACCTTGGACTTTATTGTGTATTAGATACCCTTTTATTTATAAGAAATTAAAACTTGCAAGTTCATGAATGAGACTAGTTACTAAAATGAGATCATGATTTATTATCAGAGAGAATATCAGATAGATTTGATGATAAATTACCAATACTGAAACCCAGTAGGCAGTAACTTAAAAATGATACTTTATTCGCAAAAAAATTATAAATAAGATCTATAAAATCTTGGCAGATGGTGTGAGACTCAACAAAAACAACAAAGAAACAACAAAACAGGAACAACAAAGCAAAAAAAAAAATTCAAAACGAAAGTTTTCAGTCCCAGTAATTAAGATCTTCTAAGAAAAAAAAACTGGTAAAATATTATTTAAGTTATGCGGATAAGGGTGTACTCTTAAAAAACAAATTTAAATTTAACTTCACGTTGTGTTATGTCCCAAAAGTACAATATACAAAAAAAAAAAACTTTGATGCTTCTAATTAAAAAAAAGCTGTAGTAACCTATGATACAAAAGAAGAAAAAAATAATAAAAAATAAAATAAAACAAAAAAGTCTATAATAAAAATCTATTATAAATACTAAATACTAAGATGCTAAGATAATATGTATCAGGGATATAAATACTTAAATTTGTGAACCATATCTAAATGTAAAACAATTTAAAGGATCACCGAATAAAACATGTAACTAAATGAAAATAAGCTAAATAAGCAGGAATAACAAAGGGATAAGTCATTGAATCAGAAGTAATTTAAATTCAAACATAACCTCTAAAACACAGCTCTTGTTAACATTGCTTTGTCTCTTTATACCTTATATAGAGACAAAATTTTAGATTTGTCAATGTATAGCAAACTGACCAAAATGATAGGTCTTTACTGTTGAATTTACTTCTGGCACTAGGATCAATATTATATATTCGATAACATACCTCCTTAAGATAGATGAAAAATAGAGCACAGTACACTGATTTATGAAATCTGGCGTAATGCCTGAGTTTGAAAAAAATACTAACTGCTTGAGAAAGTTTTTTATAAACAGTAAATATGGTATTTCCAGAATAAATGCTCATCAATTAAAATACTAAAATATTTATTTATTTTCATATCAAAATTAAAAAAAATTTTAATATTATAAGATTTAAATACAACCATTTCAGTTTTCACCTCATTAATTCAGAGTTTGTTTCATCTTAACCACTCTTTTATTTTTTAAATCTCAAAATTAATATCACATTGGATACTAGAAAATTAACTACCAAAATATACTTGTGTCATCAGCATGAGACGCTGTTGCCTATCGGTATGATGGTCTACGGTTGCTACCAACGTAGAAGACCCAAAAGAAACCAGTCATCAACGTGCGACCAATCTGTGGTGGACGCATTAGCCCTACTCCGTTTTGTGCCGGATTTTAGACCATGGACAACTCGCTCTATATTATACTGCCTTCAACCGAGCACAAGTTCACAACATCGCAACTGAAACATGTGGCTCACCAGAATTGATATTGTTCCTATGGGTGATAATCCGGATACAAGTAATCATTGCAGTCTGAGTCATCATCTGAACACTGTATTCACTGTCGTCTAGAGAGTCCATGGTGTTATGAAACTAATCATCACCCTTGTGTCAGCGATTAAACAATAGGCATGTAATTCGAATGTTCTATTTGTAATGCCCTTTAATGTCGTCTTTTTAGACGATACTAAAGGTCTGCCTATGAAATTTGGTCTAGCCCTGTAGCAAGAGTTTGGTGCCACACGTTACAGACTATTTGATCATGACCAGGACGTAGTCAAAAGTGAATCTAGTCTTTGGCTTCTGTGTCATTTTATACCCCTTCTGTTTGCCTTCGATCACATAGCGCTTCAACCTTGCCTTGATCAGGACGATGTTTGGGGTCGCTTGCAGAGCTGAAGGGACAATAGGATCCTGGATGTCGGTTGGAGGAAAGACCCCACAATCTAACCCATAAAATTCACACGTGAGACTGCCGTGTAGAGAACACTGTTTATCCAACCACAGAGGCTATGGTCTACCACGATTAGCCAGCCAGGATTTTCCATTGTTTTCCCTTGGACACGATGCACTGTCCACCAAGCTGCATCCTTCCAATCGGGTGGGAACCCTCTCTCGACTATCTGTAGAGGCACTTGGGCGATTGTTACTTCGTATGACTTAACTGTGTCATGACTTCCAGGTATGGTCACCGGCTAACCTTGTTTTCTGTAACTATGAGCAATGCTGTCATCCGGGTCAAAGCGTATCTTTGCCAGAAGTTCAGGTTTTCTTTGTAATGCCGAAGTAGGTCAGCCCATTGCTTTGCAAAGCTCGTTTGAATGTCACCGCTGTGAAATGCCTACGGAAGAGATTCAACTGAACGCCATCTGAATGGCACCACATCAACCTTTTACCAGCATGTACCTTTTTGGCAGATGGTGTTGGCGGAGCAAACTGACTATGGATCTCCACACATTTGCAGAGGCATTGATAGTCGGTTTCGAATTGGTGGATATTTGACCTCGCCCACTACTCCAATATTTCGTGGGCCATTTTTATCGTCCCATGGAGAAATCTTCACATGGTCCCCACAACATATTACTTGAAAAATTCGCTGGGAAAGGTAGTTGAGTACCACTTCCACTCTGACCAGTCAAATACATAAACGGTGCCATCGCCGCAATTAGATCAGAGAGAAGTGGGGCAACCTTGCTTACTTGCAATTCAAGTTTCCCAGCAGGGTCGAATATCCAAATGACAGCCTCAGAACGCCACTTGTATCTGGGTTGCTTGTGTCGTCATTGTACATACCTTTAGCCCATTTTCCAATGAACCAGGAGCCAAGTCTCTCTCGGGGAACTTTATCTTTGGTTTGGTGCCAATGCTATAAACAACCTTATGGGCATTGGCTTCTTTCATACCCCCAGAGTTGAGTAAGTCTCTAAGCTCTGGAGCTGTGAACCATCCCTGGTTTTCATTTTTATTTCACACAGATGCTCTCCAACGAGAAAGACGGTATATGGGTGTTTAGATCAAACACCCAAGCGGAGAGCTGGCCTACACCAGTTAGGGTGAAGACGTCGCTAAGGGGCACACCCTCTACGTTTGCTTGACACATCATGCTCATCGGGAAACCATATTCACGTACAAGGTCAATAGTATCACCAACCTCCTCATCGCATGCTAGATAGGCTGCTTGCATATCCAAATGGTGATGTTTGCCTGTTACATCCTAATGTGGCATCTTGATTGTTCCATACTTTAGACTCGACCTGAGCCGCCTACCAAACACCTCTATATTTCATAGGGGTCAGCCTTATAATTTTCCTATCAAACTACTTTTCGAAACGATAGGCTGTAGCACCATCCATAGTGTGGTTGGCTTTATACTTTATACTTTGTAGTACTTCTAGCCGATAATTCTAGCGGATGTTCATCCCGAGGGTAAGCTCCTGTTTCATCTGTAAAGACTTGGTCAAACGCTATGGATACAGATCGTTACCTCCATAGTAAGTCATCGCTCCTAACATGAGTCTGGCTACACAGCCAGAGTCTTGTGGTCAAGGGAATGTCCCTAACTGCAAATGTGACATTATCGCCCTCGTTCTCTGATCAATGGTTTTTTGTGCTTCAGTAGACCGAATTCCTTTAGCATTCCATTGGCGCATGAGGAATAATGGTAGAGCAAGGCCAGTTCCGCAATGCTGTCCAGTGGGTGGACATGCTCAATTTTTGGTGGGTCGATTGAAATATCTGTCCAGGCATGGTTATTTTGACAAGGCACAAATATCTTTGTGTGAGTATTGTATCTTCCGCTATTTATAAAGTGTTACCTAGAGCATCAACTGCAATCAAATTTACTTTGAGGGCTGTCTCAAGGGCGAACATATCCTCACAAGAGCAACCTGTATTTGCGAGCTTCTTGTTGAAGCACTCTAGTATTCGCTGGCGCTTAAGTGTCAAACCAATACCTGCTGGGGTCATTTTGTCCTGGGAATGATTGACGATAATGCCAACAAAACAATTTGTTAACTCACTATTTTTTTCTGGTACTAACATCGGCCCTGGTTCGCCATGCTGTTGGGAAAGAGGCCGAAGCTCATAACAAAAATAAAGACCAGATATTCCGGGCCATTCACCAAAATTTACTGATCAATACCATGAAGAGCGCCGACGCTGACCTGATCCCTGCGAAAAACAGTTTCCCACTTAATGCGGTGGTCAGACACCTTCTTCCTTGGTCACCAGTGCTAGGGGTACTTTAGCTGACTTACCTACAACGGTGAATAACTTGTAGGTTCGTCTGGATGCAAAAACTCTAACACTTCCGAGGCCATGCCATGTGATAGCCGGCCCTCTTACTACCGCCCACATGTCAAATTGACAACCATTGACACCTTCCCTATGTCTTTCCAGACAATTATGTCCCCTTTGTTGATGTAGCTCTTGTCTGGGTAGAACACTAGGCAAGCGTAGTCTGGATCAAGTTGCAGGTGGGGTTTTTCCTTCTTCAAATGTGGCTTAAACGCATTAAGCCGGAGAGGCTTCAACAGATTTTCTTAGCAGCCTCCAGAGTGGGCCGATCAAGGGTGTATTTTACAAATGTAGTAGGCTATAGGGCTTCAATAACCTTCTCTTAACAGCTCCTGGAATAGGCTTATCAAGTTTATTTTTAACGACACCCTTGAGGGTCTCAGACTCAGCATGCTCGATGTATCATTCAACTTTTTCTACTTTTTCATGGTGGGAATATATATGCTGATATAACCTAATCTCCTCTAAATAAATGTTTTGGTCAATTCACATAACACACACAGGTAAAATCTCTATGAGCACGCTTCACAGTATCTATCAATTTCTGAGCAACTATGAGAAACGCTCGTTCCTTCCATGACCAAGAATAAAAGCCATCTATTCCCCCCAATGGCCATATTTGGGTATATTACCTATAAACAAGATTAAAAATCTAAAATTGTCACTTATCTATTAACTATGAGCTTAGTTACACCTATAAGCAAAATTTCAGAAAAAAAGATTCAATGGTTACTGACAAAATGATCTTGGATTAATTGACAGATATGAGTGATTTTATAGGACTCGGTCATCTTAGTTAGGAGTCAAATGACTAATGGAATCCCAGAAAGTTTTTAAAAATACAAGAAATGACCAAAATTCTATAACAATAAGAATTAATATTTTTGTTAAATAAAATTTATGAATTAAAGCTTAGAGACCTAGTACCACAAACAATAAATTTCAAAAACGTTGTAAACAAAATTAAAGTAAAAAAACATTCTATGTGCTAATAAATCAAGTTTGTACCTTTCATTCTTATTTTGGCCATAATGCTTGCTATTTTTTAAATATTAAAAACAAGCTTTTAATACATTTTGCTACAACATGGTGTATCTTATCTTCAGTAGCTCATCAATAAATTTCAGAAATATAGAGATCTAAGATTTGTACTTGTACAAAGTACAAAGTTAGAGGTTTTAACAATCGAATTTCTGAAACTTTTCAGTAACATAACTGAACAGCATAATAACATTTGAATTTGCTTTGCGAAGGAAGGTCTTAATTAAAAAAAAAAAAAAAAAAAAAACCTGTGATTAACGTCAAAGAATCCAAAATAAACAAACAAAGCTATGGTATTAATTCAGATAGTTGTGAACTTTCTTTCATAGAAAAATGAAAATGAATTACGGCATAAACTGTCAAGAAAAAGTGGAAGAAACCATGAAACATTCATTTATTATTCTTTACATCTAATTTCATTCAAAAAAATTCCAAAAAAATTTTAAGAGCAGATTCCAAGAAAAGTCAAAAAATACAGATTTCTGGTCTGATACCCTAAAATCAGCATTTAAAAAATCAGGTTTCATCATGTTATTCGCCTCATTAATCCTTCTTGCAAATGATTCAAAAAAAGTACTAAGTGGATAATGAGATTTAGTACAAAAGCACTGAAGGAAAAAAAAATGGCATCGCTGAATTCATAGCACTTTCACTTTGTAGGTTCAAAAATGTAAACAATTGTTTTCAATTTTCAGCTTGAAACAGTTAATAGTAGATTCTACTTTGTAGCATGCAAAAAATCAACCTAATTTATCACATTCTAATAAAAACAGGTGAATCAACATTTCAGTATAGTGCAATCAATGCTGTAATACCTGTGCATCAAAATTTTATTTCCCTTGAAAGTTATTTATGTCAATAAATGGGCAGTCCAAGAGACAGAATTAAAAAAAAAAACAATAATTGTGCTATTTTTACATTTAAACAAAGAAGGCATTATGCATTTGGGAATTCGTGCTTATGCAATTTTCTCTATGAAGCATGAATAAAAACACAAACAACTAAGCATATATTGTAACTCATAGTTGGTCAAGGTTAGAAGATGTAAAATCTAATTAATACAATGTAACAACTTTGTTAAAAAAATTTATCATTCCGATTTCTGGAAATTTGATAAAGAAATATCCTAGCATAGGAAATTCCCAACACGAAAAATATTAGGGACAAATGCTTAAAGAAAGGATCCTAATTAAAAACCTATTTAAAGTTTTTCAGATTTTAATATATAAGCCTTTCTAATATCCACAAAAAGAGGTAAAAGTTGTATTTACCATCAAGCTTAGAACACACTCTGTGGAAGAATTGTAGAGGACAAGTTTCACACATGGTTAAGTGAGCACTGGCTTCTAATGCTTCAACAAATGCTTGCTTCATTGATTTCATCAAAGTATCTACCTTTGAAGAACAAAAAAACATTAAAAATAATCTTAACCCTATCCATAATGGACATTTTTTGAGGTGCAAATACCCCACCCAGAGAACTTTTGAGTTCCTTTATGGAACTTCCTGAAATTTTGTATGTGTATAGTTTTTTAATCTTTAATTCATCGGTTTCCTGAATTGACCAAAAACTACTATCTTGGTGTTCTTACAACTGATTTTTTCTAATTTTTTTTTTTTTTGAATGTCGTACAAATGATATATTTTGAGGGGATTTGAAGGGAATAGAGTTTAAATTTCAGGAATTTTTTTTTTGGTCTGACACCTGTTAACACGTTGAGTGCCAAGGACTAGATATCTCGATTTCCTTCCTAAAGTGCTGAGGACAAGATATCTCACCAAAACTCAATATTTAAAAAAAAAAAATTTTAGATGGTTAACAATTTCTATTTCTTATAAATCTCATAGAAAACAACAATAATATAAATGAAAAATCGTGAATTTCAAGTATTTATTTTGAAAGGAAAAAAATTAAAAACTTTTACAACTAGTTGAAAACATTTTTTTGTTACAGATTATGTTTACAAAAGGTAAATATAACTAAAATGTAGTGTTCCATAGTTTCTAAAACTCGTTGAAGAAATAGTGTTTACACGTATCTTACTTTAGTTACCAATAGCGAGATATCTCATGATGAGATATCTCATCTTCTGGCAACCAAGAATGGAATTTCTTCTTGGTTACAATGACAAGATATCTCGTCACGCATTATTATCATAAATTATTTTAATATATTAATTATAATAATTACATAATTATAAAGAAAAATGTATATAAACTATATGCATATATACATATATAGCCTATATGGCAAAATTTAGCTTGGCACTAGGAGGGTATACAGCGATTTTTACCGCGGTACTCGTTAAAAAATGTGAAAAATTGACTATTCCAAAAAAAATGAAGTTGTGAATTATTACTGCAAATAGATTTTAGGGAAAGTCATAAATTTTAAAAAAGATAACACAAATAATAAAGTTATATTTAAAAATCCATGAATAATTAAATTAATTAAATCAATTGAAGAAATATATTTATGATATATATTACCTTTACCTCTATTATTCAGTTTTTCATTTTACCTAAATAACATTCATAAATGCTCAATACTATATTTTCTATTATATTTCCTGATAATTTTTCACTGAAAGATTTAAAATAAATTGAGCATAATCCTAAAAGAAATTTTATTTTTTAAATAAATCCGACAAAATAATTTGCCAATGAACCGGAGATTTTTAGTCACTTATGTAGAAAAGAAATGCAGTAAAATCTGTTGTTTTTGAACCCTAATAAATGAGTAAAGAAAACACCTATTTTTAAAGTGATAGCTTTGTTTCTAAATAAAATTTAAATGTAATAACACTCTTTTTAAGAGTAGCTAGGAAAATCTGATGCTATATTATTATAAAATATTTAAACAACACAACTTAATTTGTTTTCTTTGTTCAAAATAAGTTTTTGCAATGTTGCTTCATTATAATTCAAAGGCAAGATAATGAAAATATTTGTCTTAAGGTCGATTAAAATTTTTTGAGCAGATAAAAATTTCTTGTACATATGCACATTGAAGCCTATTTACATTTGTTATTCAAATTTTTTTAAATTGAAACTTTGCAATAAGGATTTATGATTAAACAATGGTGATAATAAAGAGAAAAGTTATACTTGTACAATTTCAAAACGCATAGTGCAGATTAAAAACAAAAGATATCAAAATTTAATCAAATTTTTTTTTTTTCATTTGCTTTCTAATATCACATTATATCTTATATATATTAAATATATATTAAAAATAATAAATATATAAATAATAAATAACAAATATAAATATATTAAATTTTGCCAAAATCAGAATATACTTTCCTGATATATAGTTACTGTACTCTTGAACTTGATAATAGTTTAATGGATTTAAGACTATTGAACTCTACTTGAACCTTGGCTGATGCTTTTTGTTGATTTACAAACGTTAATATCAAAAACCACCTCAGCATACGTGAGACTTTCATGCTGCTAGTCTAATTGTTTGAAACCAGCTGCTTATCTTGAGGCACCTTAGTTGTAATATCAAAAATGTTTTCATAGCAGTAGTGTCAACCCAACACTACATCACCCTTACTTTATTGGTGCTTAATAGAAATGGCTACTGAGCTCTTGAACTTGGGGTGGTTTAATTAAAGACCCATGGTAAAATCTGGAAATGTGGCTTATTCTATTTGCATCTACAATCATTGCCATATGACATAAGATGTTTATCAAATTTTAGCACAAATTCACATTTGTAAAGCACGTTTAAAAGTGGTTTTCTTCACCAAACTGATAAAAAATGATAACAACCCCAAATGAGTACGGACTTGTCACTTTCATCCCTTATATCCAGCAGAAAAAAAAGTGTTTTTTTCTTTTTCAATTTCTAAGTCCATAAGTCTATTAAGCGAAAGATAAACCTAAAATGGAATATAACAACGGCGCTGTATCCATAGTTTGAATTGCTTGTGGTATTTTTTTCAATTCATGTGGTATATTTTTCAATTCATTTCAAAGGTGTCCTGATGGCATATAACTCTCATAATATTTTTTCCATGATTGTAGCTATAATCAAAGATACTTTTATACAACTGTCATCTGTTTGTGATCATTCACTCACAAAACTTATTTTTACATTTTTTTTTTTTTTTTTTTTTTTAATAGGTTAAAAGTGATTAATGGACTGAAATAAAAATAAAAAATAAAAACTCCACAATGATATTCTTCCATATCATATTTGAAAATTGATTTAAATACTTGCTAAAATTAACCTGCTAAACATTGTTTTTAGTCTAAAAATGACCGACCGTACTTGGGTACCAAAAAACAAGTATTTTCAACAGGCGGCCATATAGGCTAAAAGAAGCTTTCTTTCAAAAAAAATTTAATGAAAAGTGTTTAAGAAAATTTGAAAAATGTTTATTTTAGACCTAAAATGACCATATTTTACCAAAAAATAAATTTCTTTCAACAATCCAAAACTGTAATTTTTCTACTTTTATGGTTAATATATTAACACATTAGACAATGAACATCAGCATCAAAAATAAGCCCCCAATTCTTAACAATCTGACTATAGGGTTCACAAGTAATATTCTCTTGGATTATGTATTTTGAGACAGTTAACCTTCTTAACTTTACATGTTTTGAACTGAATTACATTGTCAATTTTCCTTTTTGTATCCTAAACTTTTGAATTATTATAAACCCTAAGCAAGCTTACATATAGACTTGAAGAGAATCTTGGTTAAACTACACTTCTTTCATAAGTACATACCTTCGAATATTCAATCAAAATTACAAACTACTTACATCTATTTGATTTACTTTGTTATCAAATTCAAGAATATTCTTGAAAATCAAATCATTTGTGGTTTACTTTAATGCAGATTAAAATAAGCATGCTTAAGATTCTTTGATAATAATAATAATACTTTATTAACATTTTTACTCCTTTGGTTAGCCTGTGTACTGCTATTTTCTACAGTGGAAGTTATATTAATAAAATTTTTTATCAATTTCTAAAATATTTGTTTAAGATCATAAGCAAATATAAAACTTACAAAACATGTCTACTAACATCATCTTAGCCATTATCATATTTATAAATGGTATATAAATTTATCGCAGAAGCAAGAAGAATTTCTCAACATTAATTTCATTAGAATCATTAGGAATCATCAGAAAACTTTTAAAATGCAGTAATTCTTACTTTTTTTGTATTTGCATGTCTGCAAAAATTTTTTACTTATGACTAGTTAAGAATGTGCAAAGTTTCAAAGGAATCGATAGAATGGTTTTGGGGAAGTTTGTGACTACGTATCAATACAGAGACACACAGAACCAAAAAGTGTCTCAGTGATAGTATAGAAATTAATTACTATACATGCCACAACTTCATAGAATAAAAAAAACTTATTATCATACCTTGTGCTCTGATTCTCCTTGGAATATATAGCATATATGATTTCCATTTTCTCTGCAGATAAATCCAAAGTGGTCGCTTCTGCTTTCACCCTGGAAATAATAGATGGAAATAGATGTGCACATGCGCTTGATTGAAGCGCAAGATTTAGCAATTAGACATGATTTTAAGCCACAGATATATATTTCCAACCAAAGGAATTGCTTTTTCATTAAAACTACAGAATTTCTAGCAAATTATTTTGTAATTAAACATTATAAATACCATCATTAAATATTACCTTGGTGCAAAATGAGATATTCTTGATTTTCTTTTCAAGAAGTAATGTTTTTGAGTTAACATTAAATAACATAATTGCTACTTTAGATACTTGCAAGATAACCAATCGTGAATGAACTTCATCTTGAATAGTTTTCAGGCCAACAACATCATCTTCTAAAGATGCGTTGGTTGGAATTTCTCCATCCTCTATGTCTTTGCTATCACAACTCACAGAACGTTTTCGTGTCAGCTTAAACATTTTCTGTAAATCCAGAGGGAAATGGTCAGGCATGTCTATAACATAATCGAGTAAATATTCAACAAAATAAAGTATATAAATTTGTGGAACGGTGAAAATGTAAAATATTTTAAAATAATACTTTCAAAATTATAAAAAATTAAGGCAGACTCGGAAAAAATTCATTATTTCTTGGGAAAACTTGAAAGAATCATTTTACATATTTAGGGACATTAGACTGTCTATCTATCCCATAATTTTCAAAAATTTTCATTCACACAGATTTTGGCAAAATCAGAACACAGCAAATTCTTGAAGAAAATAGAAAAATTTTATTTTTAGACCAAATTTGACCCATTTAAGGCACTACTCCATAGAATTTTGACCCTTTAAGGAACTACTCCCTAGAATTTTTACCCATTTAAGGAGCTGCTTCCTAGAATTTTGACTCATTTAAGGAAACACTACCTAGAATTTTGACCCATTTAAGGAACTACTCCCTAGAATTTTGAAAATTATAATGACAGATGTAGCAAAAATATATTCTCCTACATTGTTTCAAATTTTGATACAAATTGAACATAAAGCCTTGAGAAGATTAGAAAAAAAAATTTTGTAACACCGTAAAAAATGTCTTAATAAAAAATATAATGAATAAATGAATGGAATAAAAAGTCATGAATAATAGAGACTCATACATAAGTTATGATTTAATATTTTATAATAAAAGTTTAAGCTAAGAAACGGAGGAAATTAGGATGCATTTTATCTCCTAGATAAGAAAAACATTGATTTTTCTACTATCAAGTTAAAGTTGACTAAGAACTTCAAATTTATATCATTTATAGGGTATGTAAGAGAATTATGAGCAAAAAATTTTGATAACTTTAATATTATTATGAAGTCATAGATGAAGTCAAATAAGATTAAATAAGATCTCAATTTAACTCAAGAATTATTTTTTAAAGTCATAACTTCCAAGCTTTTTCTTTTAAAAAGAAATTTTACCTTCAAAGTTTGCCATGTTCTATTAAAAATAATAAACCTGTTTTATCTAATTGATCATTACTACTGTGATATTTCATTATAGGACCACTGATAGATCGTCGCTGTTTTCCGAGAAGGTCACAACTTCTCATCTTCTTCAATTCTATCAACACATCATCAATAAATTTTGGTGGAGCCTGAGGTTGTGAAATTGTTACTTTGCCAATGTAATATACAGAATCTTTAAATACAGACTCTGTTTTTGTTGGGGAGACTAAAATAGCTCCTGACGAAACACCTCTTTTGTGAGTAGGCCTTGGAGGAGAGAAATTGTAAGCCTTCCGATCCAAAGTTGGAGAAGGGAGCTTTTGAAATCCTAAAACTCTTGTTTTCAATGATTTCAAAAACTCAGCTTTCTAAAAATATAGCGGAAATATAAAATACACACTAAAATAATACTTTTGTAATAAAAGAAAATAACCATAATCTTAGGTGCCAATGAACTATCTTCTGTCTAAACTGTAACTATAAAATTCCTTACCGAGTTCTAGTTGTTTTAAAAATATCTAAAGTGTCATCACACTGATAAAACAGCATTTGAAATAATGGCAGATCAGCAAAACTGAAGCATTGATCAACAGGGTTATGAAAATTTTATTAAGAGTGAACACATTGAGTTCAATATATTAAAACATTTGCTAAAAAGGTTATTAAAAATAAATTCATCCAAATGTACTTATTGGTGTTAAAAAATGTTGTTTATATAAAATGTTTGATAAAATGCATTAAATAAAATAGTGCATTAAATAAAATACCGCGTAAAAACAAAAAAATTAACTTGGATATGTTCTTCAAGAGTCAGGCTAAATCAGACATATACATACATTTATAGATGAATTGAGACCTAACAAGGAGCTAATAGACATACCTGTTCAGGAGATTCAGATCGGAAGATGTGAAAATAAGTGGGACAGTTCTCAAATTTTCCAGTAACATAAGCTAAAAAGTCATCTAATTCACAATGGCGTAATCGAGACAGTCTGTAAATTGAATCAAATGGATGATCAAACAAAGTTATCAATGAATCCGTTTTTTCAATAATATTGAGTTTAAAAGCAGATATTTGTGCAATAACAGCTTTACACATCTTCTCATTACGAAGGATTTGTTTGACTAGCCATTGAAAGACACATGGAGCATAACGACGGTCAATGGGCAAGGATCCATAATAAACCAAATCAAATGTTTCAATATCATTATGGTTGCATGAACTTTCTGGATGCATTTCATTTGAATGAATTTTGACCATAGGTAAGGGATTTTTCATGATGGGATGGGTATTTTTGTTGATAAGCGAAGAAGATTCATGCTCTACTTTTAAAAGAGGTTGAGATTGAGATTTAATGATTGATACAGACATTTCATTCTAAAAAAAATAAGCTCATATCAAGCTTTAAAGCACTAATATCAACTGAACAATATTCTCTTGTGAAATTTTGAAATCCTAGTCCAACATATAACAAGAAGATTTATCAGAACTCAAATTATCTTTTTGAGAAAAATACAATTCGTCCAGAATTAATTCATACATCATAAACCAATAAACACATGCACAAAAAGGTTGAATAATCATGTACACAAAATGGTTCAATAATTAGGTGTACGAAAAGGTTGAATAAACAAGTGCACGAAAAGGTTGAATAAACAAGTGCACGAAAACGTTGAATAAACAAGTGCACGAAAAGGTTGAATAAACAAGTGCACGAAAAGCTTGAATAAACAAGTGCACGAAAAGGTCGATTGAACAAGTGTACAAAAAGTTGAACAAATAAGTGCACGAAAAGGTTGAATGCAACATACTAATGAGACTTAAAAAAATAAAAAACTTTGCATGCCTTGTTTCAAAGTTTAAGATAGAGAAATAATTTTTAATTTAATGATTATATTTGATTTGAAGTATTTAGCATAAAGACATCACAACAATTTGTAAATTAAAATTCCAGAAAAAATTTTCAAAAAATGAATGACCACCCCAATATAATGTACTTACACCATCTAATGCAAAAAAAAAAAAGCATAATTTAAATCAGGGAGATTATATAAAATCTACATAAAATTATACTCATTTACATAAAATTTCAGCAGACTAGAAGCATTATTTTTTAGCAACCATTATGAAATCTTTTTGGGATGGAACTGGAATACCCTAACACCTTCCTTAAGTGTTAATTTCTAACATAATGCATATTTTCTACAAGCTTAGAAATTTAGAAAAACATCAGTTTTAGGGAACAATTAGGTATGCCTAAAAACCCAAAACATTTAAGAAAACTATTTTAAAAAATTTTAACAAGACATGAGGTATAAGTTTTAAGGGAAATTTTAACCCTTTAGACATGTTTGAATATACCTGCACCATCAAAAAAGATACCATGAACAATATTTTGTAAAATTAAATCAAATTTTTTTCCTAGAAAAAGCTCTGAAAACAGAGGAGTTATCTGACCGTAGTCTAGAATGACTTTGCTTTTAAATGTAATAATTTCAAAACAAACTTAAATTTGCTTTTAAGTAAAATTCATTTCAATCAAAAATATTTTTAAAAATCTGAAGTACAAAAGATATAATTAGGAAATGCTCAATATAAGCAAAAAGCATGATTACCCATTTGAACCTTAATATAAGACAGCAACTAATTTATAGTTGACAATTATGATTTTTTTTCTTATGCAATGATGTATCAAAGATGCCTTTTTAGGGATAAAACACAAAAAGCAGAAAAGAAATAAAAACAATGAATGTGAAATGTTAGAGATAAGCATTGATATATAAGATCCTCACAGAACACAGGAATTTACCACAAAAGAAAAAAATAAATGAACAAACTTCAACATTCTTTTTAACAGTTTTCACTCAGCCAACAATCCTTAGTTTTCAAACATTTAATTTGTTATCCAAAATGTATATCAAAATAATAATTTATACAAAAAACCATGAAAATAAAAGCATGAGCCTAACAAATAATTCAATGAATTGCTTAATAGAGTTTATTTTATTTTTAATACGGCATACTGAAACCTTCCCAATTGTCCTCACCTACAATAAACATTAACTGAAAATCTCTTTTCAATTTAGTAATGTATAACAGAGAACAAATAAAATTACAAAACAAATAATCTCAAAAAGTGAAATTAGGTCAAATTACACAAACTCATCCTTGGTAACACTTTATCAATAAAATAGTAATAAGCAAATAAGACCATGTCAACAAAAGCATTTTAAGCATATTATAAAAAAACACATTTAACTTTCTTAACCCTTAACTGAGATTCTGAAGAACAATTGCTTAAAACTGTATTTATTTTTCATCAAAAAAATCAAATTTCTTTTTAATGTGTATATAGGTTAATTCTTTTCTATGTATATAAACATGAACATTTAATGGAGAAAAAACCAAAAAACATACACACACAAAATCAGAGTTTTTATGGAAATATCCAAAACATGGCCAGCACATTGGTATCTATTATCCTTTCAAATATTATTTTGTGAGCACACTGCACATCTCCTTGATGAACTTTTTTTTTATATCATTTGGTTTTGGTGGGTTAAAACTTGGCAAGAGTCTTCCAGAGAAATGTAACACCCCATATTAGAAGTGTGGTACTGCTCAAAGATTCTCTCGACGAGTTTTTCTTCAAATTGCAACTGAGATTTAGTATTATCTAATTCAGTAGATATGACGTGTGAATTAAAAACGACTACATTTATCAAATGGTAAAATTATTTCTTATACTTTTTTTTTTAAGTGCTTTCATTCCGTCCCATATGAGCTTTTTAATCAACAAGAAACGTTCATATTATATAACCAAGCATATCATCAGTGTACTAAAAATTGCAATATCTGTATAACAATCTCCATGCATAGATTTCCAAACAATGCCTCTAATAATACTTAAATAAATCATTAGATTATTAAAAAACAACTCAAATAAATACAGAGGATTTTGTGTAAGTACAATAAGATTAACTCAATTTTACTAGTAAACGGTTGTGGTGTAAGAGTAGTTTTTATTTGACGCTTCCAATCTATATTAAGATATTATGGGGTTGCTAACATTGGTAGAAGAGGATGTTCATTTTTATCAACACCTTCCTCTGCTACACCTTCATTTTTAGAAATAAATAATTTATTTATCAGTTTCTGAAGGAATTTCGGGTTCTAATTCACTTTCATAATCATTAAAATCTGAAGAATCAAAGTCAGAATTATCAGATTGAATCAATAACTCTGAAGCTTCTTCAGCAGGATAAGCAAATTTTCCGGAAGATACTTCATTGCTCTTGTTTATTGTTTATTTTAAGAAAGTGAGTAGAATAAAGACCAAACACTCATAAATCACAGTCTGGTTAAGACACGAAATTCAAAAGTTGGATATATTCGTTGACTGACACAGTAAAGGGGTTAATGCTTACAACAGCAAAAACAAACAGTAATAACTAATTCATAAATGACATAAATAGGAGAAATTAATAAGTTTTTATTAGCTAAACACATGTGCATATTTTTATCAGCTTGGTCTGGTTGGTTAAGAACATATTCTTTATAAAATAACATCAAATATTTGTATCCTATTAAGGTCAGAAATCAAAGATTATCATAGATAATTGAGATAAAGACATTAAATTCCAAGAGTACATGTCTTAAAAGAAGGAATTATATGATAAATTAATAATAGGCAGTTTTAATTATTGATTTATTCACAAACTATTAACATTGTTTTTAAAGGTATTGGAAACTATCCCTAACCTTCCCATCGTTTGTTAGATTATTAACTTATTCACCTTCAATGGTAAAACAGAAAAAACCAGGGGGTAATAACAGTGTGAACAATAAAAATACCATTGTTAAAAAAACATAAATATCTTGATGAAGAAATATGCACAGTAAATATATTATATATCATTTTAATACTGATATAATTCCCTATATGATTATAATAAAAGAGCCTGAAAAGAAAAAACTTTTCCAGATATTGATTTGAGTCTTAAAAAAAAAAAAGAAGCCGTTTTTGCAAACTTTCAAAATAAAAAACAGAATATTTCCAGTTTTTGAAAGCCTGAAAAGAACTTTTCCAGATATTGACTTTAAAGAAAAAAATGCTGATTTTGCAAATTTTCAAATTTTTGACCATGAAAAAATGTTTTTAAATTGACATTTATTGTGCTAGAATAAGTTAGTAAAACTTATAAGCTTTCCAAAAACATACAATATGACTATGTCAGCAAAAATCTATTTCAGATTTTACAATTTCAACACGCACTCAAACTGGGCAGAAAAAACAGTGCCAACAATAAAAATATACTTGTGACAAAAAAAATATTTTCTTTAGATGTGTAGTTGAACGTATCCATACAAAAATAATGTTCTAGGTTAGGACTACAGTCTATTCCCATAGCAATTAGCACTGCAGTGAGTTTTAGTAGTTCATAATGGGACTCCAATTGGAAAATCCTGAAAACTGACCAGCAGGTAAATTCTCTTGCAATTTTTGGGTTGCATATTTATTTATAAGAGTCACTAATTTTACTTGTACGCCTAAGCTGTACAGTTCCAAAAAGCATTTATAACACCTGAAGATGTACCATCAAAGTCAGCAAGAACTCCAGGCACTTAATTTCTGCACCTAATTTCTGTTAAAAATGTTAAAAATGCCTGATACTGAAACTTTTTTAATTCTATGAAAACTGCAGTTCTGTTAGAAGAACTATTCAGCTCTTTCAAAAAAAAATTTTTGCCCTTAGTAGGATAAAATGTAACGTGTTGTTTAAATGTGACAAATAAAGCAAAAACATGCTCTACATTAACAATTGCGTTCTGAAGGGCATGCTATATATGTGGCACGTTAGTTTTTCATGTTAGAAACAGAGGTTTATCAATTCAAAAGCCAGGAACCTATTTTTTTTATGTGATAAAAGGCTTAAAAGTAATATATAAGTAAAAAGGCAATATGTGCAAATATATCTTTTTGGGCTATTTTCAAATCTAAAATCTTAAGATTTCCAGAAAATTACAGAAAAATAGAAAAATGTTGAGTTTAAGATGAATCTTTTCAAGTTAGATTATGTAAAAACAAATCTTTTTACTTTGCCAAAAATTGACCATGACATTCCACATTAAATTATGAGACGAGAGATTTTCTGGCCATGTTTAAAATTCCAAAGAATTTACATGCAATGAAAAAGGTATCAGTAAATTTCAACTTAGAAAAATTTTGAGAATAACGCAGACCTTAAAATAAAAACATATATTTATCAGTCATTACGATCTTGTAACATATACATGGCATAAAATAATCAAACCTACCTGTGACTTTGATAAAGAAAATTTTTATTATCTGTTTAACTTCACCAACTCAATAAAATACATATCAAAACGTGTGTTCACTTTTTGGGACATTTTGATACACTACCATCTGGTGGCTTCAGGCAAATTACAAATTAAGCTCTAATGTTTATACAGGTTGGTAGAAGGCTTGAAATTCCAGAAGTAGCAAAAAGGAAAAAATTAATATGATTGATAATTGTGCAAATTGTAGACGGTTGAAAAATATAAAAGAAATGTTACACCTAATTAATTTAAATTTTGTGCTTTAGAACTTACAGAATTCATTTTTTTGTATGGCATTAGATCACATTCCAGGATTAGTTTTTAAAATGTTGTTGATGTTTAAATAAATTTATAGAGAGTGATATTAAGATAAGTAATATCATCAAAATGAAAAACAGAGTAAATAGTTTTTTGAAATGAAATCCCAAAGAAAGTTTACATCATTAATTAGCCATATTGATCAAGAGATATCCTCTCTGGTCCTCCAACTACTTAAAAATCAACAAATTAGTAACCAGATTTTTAGAAATAAAACTTTTTTGGGGCCTAAAAACAGGAATATTTAAAAAAATATAACCCTTGCTTTTCTATCCTTATAAACTAGACATCTCAAAAATTTTCAGTTTAAAATAACCTTTATATCAATTTTAATACTTTTCGAAAGATTAAGAAGTAATCACATTATTCAAAAATTTAAGAAAATTGAGCTTTTATGTGATTAAATTTCATAATTCCTTTCAAAATTTAAATAGAACTTAGAATAATAATCAGAGCTAGATAGTTAGAAAGTTTTTAATCTGCTGTTATACTATAACACAATAAAGAATTCAGAGAATTTGATTATAATTTCTATCTAAAAATATTTGAATCCATACAAAATGATGATGATAAAAATTCATTATAAATAGCCTTCAATATCATTACTATTTCATATTCACAAGTTAAATATTTTATAGTTTAATATCATCTTGACTTGGATCGGTTATCATTTAATCTTGACTTGGATCGGTTATCATTTAAAAAAAATGTTAAAGGCAAAAACTAAAAGCCAAATTTTTTTATCACATGAAGTAAAAACATGAAAAGATATATA
>JAUZNK010009572.1:0-13893 GCA_035046665.1 Euphysa ruthae
GTAGCGATTTAAGTTTGCAACCCATCACTAAAAAGAATACAGGCCATATAAACTTAGAAACTAAGAACTACAAATTCCACCAGCAAATTCAATGATATACGGCACAATCTTCCTAATCTACATACTTAATAAAATTAATTAACCTTGTTATATAAATACTTACATTAGTTTTATTTATGGCAGAATTGCCATATTTCCCACGCAATATCCAACTTCTTTGGCAAATGTTAAAAAAGAATGCTTTAGTTGCGCGTGAGCTGCTTTAATATACTCTAACACTGAGTAATTTCACCGCTTCATTAATTTCAATACTTTTGCCGTTATCATAAGGTATCTGTAGATTTTCAGTATTTACGTATAATACCTGGAAGTTTAATTTGCGATCATAGAGCTCAGTTTACCCCGGCAGAAACCCCCGAGTCTTTTCAGTAATTCTGTTTTCCAAAATATTGTAAATAAATAAGAGATTTCACAGGCTCACCTCTGCATTCTGTTCAGTCGATTCACAAAGCCTCAGTCACGGTACTGTATATTAGTGGAAAGAATAAAGAAGAGTTAGAGAAACTTCTCTCCGACGATTTAGATCAAATAATATTGTGGCTTATTGAAAACGAACTGATACTGAACTTGAAAAAAGTTAAAACTGAACTCCTGACATTTGGAACACCGGCTAGAATTTCAAGTTGCGCTGACAAACATTTTTACAAACAGCACTCAAATATTTAACATTCTTTGTACAAATACCTGTGTTTGACAATAGATAAAGCACTTGATATGAGGAGTCATTTAACCAGGATCGAAAAGAAAGTTTCCTCGTGACTTCGTTTTCTCTACCAATTACGAAAAAATCTTTCACAAGAAGCAGCTAAATCGATATAGGAAAGTGTCATAATAATAATGTTTACCTACTGCAGTCTAATTTTCATCAATAAAACTCAAACTGAGCAGCAAAAATTAGACTCAATTCACAAAAGGGCGATGAGAACTGTAAATTGGAACTTTCAGACCAAGATATTGTCACCACCAATACAAAATATTTTCAAAAGACGGGCTTGCAAGTTTGTAATTTTTTGTTTAAGTACAGAAATTAATCAGTTGAAGGATTATTTAAAGTTTTCTGTGCACGAAAAGAAAACAAGAAACAACCGTTTTCTACAAAAACTTCCCAACCTCAAAATAAAATACTCAAGAAGATCAATGATGTACACCTGTAGTGTAATATTCAACAACCTATCTTTAGAAATAAGAAAGAACATATGCTGAGACATTTAAGCCTCAAATAAAAACACATTTCATATAAATAACAGTTAAAATATTTTTAACTTTTTTGTCACTAACCTTTTCTTTACTATTATTATTTTATATAGGACACAAGTTGATAACATCTGTGTACCAGTTGAGTTGTAAATCCTGTTTCAACATTCATAAATAAATAAATCGTTCTCCTCAACTTTTCTGAAATGTACAGTTTTCCGTAATGTTTCCAATAATTTCGAATAGAAACTCGCCAAAACACAACACTCTCCAACAAATTTATTAATAATAAGAATCGATTGGGAGAGATTAACATCGGAACCTCTGTTTTCTATTTCATTGATATTGTTGTACAAAACTTCATAGTTTAGACCGTATTAGGCTGCTTTTTTTACTATCGTAAGTTGTGAGAAAATTAATTTAAGAAGATAAATACAAAAATTACTATCAAGGAAAAATGTTTATGAATTTTATCGTTAGACGGAGTAAATTGATTTTAATCGAATCCCCGTTCTTTCACAAAGTACGCTTCGTCCAAGAAGAAATGCAAAATGTTCCTACTCCAATCAACCTTTTTTCTGTGTCTGCAAGAAATTCTATGACAGAACTCGACTCATGAGATGTGATGGATGTTCATCATGGTACCATTTGAAATGTGCAAACATTGAAAAAGTGTTTCCCGGATTCGTGCAAAAGAAAATCCCTTCTTCTCTCATAGACTTTTATTGTGGCGAATCTGGATGTGAATTTAAAACACCAACCAAATCTGTGCCAAAAGGAAAAAAAGAATTCCAACCAGTATAGTAAAGCCAGCTATCTTCGAAGAAAAAATTACAGGAATTGAGCCAGCTACTAAAACCAAAGACCTTTTAGACGACGAAAGAAGATTTGAGATATGTCTACAAGACACCACTAATTTTATTTTGAATACTATCGATGATTTATCATATGTCCCTGAGGAATCAGTTATACTTGAAGAAACTGAAAAAGAAAACAATGCCATTTCTGACGATGATTTTGTGACATGTTTTATAGAATCAACTGGTATAACGTTAGATACTCTAAACGATTTATTAAACAACCAGTTTCCGCAGTCTGGAGATTTTACTAAGAAACTGTTGAAGTATTGCAGTTGTGATATGAATAGAGTTGAGTGTAATACACTTGTTCGTAAACGCCTAAGAATAGGTAAAAACGGTCAAAAGCATTTTAGACGAGGTACAATGGTTTTCAAGCACTCTATTTAACGTCGCATGCAACTTTAAGTATCTCTGAAAAAGTTCGTGGAGCTTTGGATTCGGATCAGTTTGTATGTGGTGTAGCTTTAAAAATTACATTAAATGGCAAACGCCTCTACCCCACCCCAAAATAATCTATTAATATACATAATAATAATAACAATAATAATGATATATATACATTTTGACATTATTTATCTTCTCTAGCGAATGGACTATTTCTAACGTTGTAATAATTAATAATTTTAACAATTTATACATTTAGGCCTTATGTTTCAGGCCATTCAGATATATACAGAGTTGGAAAATGATCATGAAGTCTTCTCTTATTGTTGCACTGGAATTTAATTACACTTAGTCAACAGTGTTGACACAAGTGCAGGAATTATTCATTTAAACATTTCCTCTAAAAGCTCTCATATTTAAGAATCTTATTAAACCTTTGAAAAAACACCTTTGAAGTTGTTTGCCTAACTGAAAGCCGAATCAAAAAGGGTTTTGCTCCAACTAGATTTGCCTGGTTACTGAAATGAGCATACTCCTACAGAAGGAGCTGCTGTAGGTGTTATGTTACATGCATCAAATAAAATCCTTATAAACTAAGAACTGAACTCATCATATATCAAAAAAAATATTTAGAATAAATATTTTTAGAGCTTATATTTCCATACCAAACTAATTTCATATTAAGCTGTGTATATAGACACCCTTGTATGATCCCTCTTGATTTTAATGAAATTTTTTTGTCCGCTGTGATAAATAAACTAAAAAAAAATTAGTAGCTTTAACAGGAAACTTTATTCTTAACCTAGTCAACACAAACAATCATGCTAAAGTTTTTAGAAAAAATGCTTTTTAATAACTGAATACCACTTATATTACATCTTACCATAATAAATACGACATCAGCAGCCTTAATAAATAATGATTTTTATAATAACAATGAATATATGACAGTATCAAGAAATATTAATGCCTCACTTTCTCATACTTACCAAAATTCTTGTTCTTAAGAGAGTTTTTTACTGATAAAAAAGAAGAAAGTGCTCTTTTTCAGAGAGGTTTCTCGAAATTCAAAAATGACAAATTAAAAAAAAATTATATTTAAAAAAATGCTACATTATGGGTATAGTTCAGAGTGCAGAAAAAATCCATTACAACACTGTTACGTAAAAGTAAAAATAGTTATTATCAAAATTCTAGCAAATAAAACTTTCACAACTTCCATACTAATGTTGGAATTTAGAACACAAAATTCTATAAAAGTCACTCGTTAAGACCCTGAAGAATCCTTAAAAAAGTTAACCGAAAAGTCTTTTTTTGTAGCATCAGTCATGCCTCCAGAAGTCGAAGATATCATATGAAATATAGATACATCTAAAAATACCCTAAAAATTATAAAAAACATTTAGCTCAAAACCTCTCTCCCATCTTATAAAATATCTCGTTCCAAACTGGGAAATTCTCAGAACCTCTTAAAATTGCAAAAAAATTTCCAGTTCACAAGACTGGGTCAAAAATAGTCTGTAACAATTACCGTCTTATATGACTACTTTCTAATATAAGTATAACCAATTTGGATTTGGAAATAAAAAATGCACTAAATATGTTCTGATATATGCATATTAGATAATTAAAAAAAGAAATGGATTAAATTAACTAATCATGTGCTCGTTATTTAGACCTAAGTAAAGCTTTTGATATTGTTGAAATTCTTCTTCAAAAAGTGAATCAGTACGGAATTTATGAGAAATATGAAAAAATAGGCCCGAATTTCGCATCAAATTTAGGCACCAATTTAGGTACGAATTTCGGCCCAAAATCAGCACGAATTTTTGCAAGTATAATTTTTGCAGCAAAAAGAACGTTCCTTGTTATAACGAATTTTTCGTGTTAATGCCAATTGAGCTCCAACTGCAAAGTTCGCTACGCCCGCTTCTTTGCTTTCGCAAAAAATGCGACAGCTTTTAAGTCACGAAATGGATCAAGTAATCAACGCAAAAGGGCTTGATCGTTACAAAGCACAATAAGTATTCAAAAAATAGACAAAGTATCATGTAAATATTAAAGAAACATAAAATATTTTGAGGCAAATGTCTCATTTACTCTTTAAGACGTAAAAAAATCTTTGCATCTCCGTTGTTGCTCCCGCATCCACTCCCGTTTCTTTCGAAATCTTTTGTATGTTCCATCTTCTCCTGAAGATTCTTTTATTGGAAGTTTGGAAACTGAATCGGCAAATTTCTTTTTTTTAACGGTTTTCTATTTGACTGATCCTTCCAGAAAACCAAAACTTTGTTGTATGTACTGAATCAGCAATTTGATGTCTTCTGAATGCCCGGACAAAAAACCTAAAACAAAACAAAAAAAATCAGATTTGTATAAATAAAATCAGCTTTCACATTTTCAAAAGAGATGTGAAAAATAAAAGAGACGAAAAAGTTTCAACTGCACCAAATGTTATAAAGATTTTACCACTCAACATTAATCATAACTTTAACTCAACCTTTTTTAAAGGTATTAAACAAATACCTAGTTTGAAAATAACTGCATTGTTTAAAACTTTTAAATTTTTTCCTAACTATTTTTTATCACTTATATCAAAAAATCAGCTGTGTAACGTGAAAAAAAAATTATCTAAATGAATATTTATACAATTTTGATAACCGCATCCGCTAAATTTTCTGAAATGATTATATTTATATTATCTGTATTTAGTTTATATATTATATTTATTTATGACTTAAATTTTATGAAAGAAATAATAATTTCAATAAAGAACTTTTTTAAGCAATAGCAAATAATTTTAGGTAAAGTTTAACCTGCCATAGGATCAGAGGCTCTCTTTTTCTAGTTTCAAACGAATAAAATATGAAACAACTCTATATGTTGAATTATCTTAAACTAAGGACCAAGTGCACTACGGTCACCAGGGTGCAGTAAGTATATATTTTTAAAATTTCTTTCCAATTACAAATAGACTAAAAGTATAAACAAAATCAACGCAAAGCTAATTAGACTTATGTAAACGACCATCATACTCTTCGGTTTCGAATAAATGGGGAGAGTGGGTGGGGAAGGAGGCAATTTGGAATAAACAGAGGATTTTGATTTCAAAAAAATGAAATAGGCAGCAGGGAGTGGTTGGAATAAACGCTGTTTCAGGGGGAGGAGAAGCCATTAACCGGAAAAGCATAAAACCCAACACAATTATAAGAAGGAAAAAAAGAAAACACTCAAAATATCATTTATACAATTATATGACAATATTCTTTTCCAGAATATTCCCGCATAATGCGAAATATCAATTAGCAAGCGTGTTGAAAAATTTTCAAAAAAAAAAAATGAATAATAAAAATAGTGGGGGACGTTTATTCGGGACCAAATAATCCCTAATGTAGAGAAATTTACGAAGAAAAAAAGGAAATACCAAAGGTTTAATCATAAAATCATGATATATTTTTTGATATCATTCATCACTGAAATTAATATTTTTTAGGTTTAAAAGTTAGGTGTAGCTAAAAACTTGTATGGGACCAAAATAATATGATTCGATACGTCTCGAACAAAGAACGGTAACTGATTTAGAATTCCGCACAAAAAAACGATTCATAATGACTTTAAATCATTTTAAAAATTTTAGGATTTTTGGTAACAAACATGAATATATTTTACCAGGTTCCAAGTTGTTTTCCAGCTTCGTGTTCAAATTTACCAGTTTATTGATCGGATCAATCGTCTTGTCAATGAATAACTTGTTGCCAGGATTGTTTTCTGAGTGATTTGACACAATATTTTTTAGAACGTCTATGTGCATTCAAGTTCTTTTTTAACATATTCGTTTATCAACTCATTTTTTTTTGCTGTTGAAGTTCATACACACTAAGCTTACGCCTTAATTCTTTTATTGTTTTGTTTCCTCAGTTATCAAGACTATTTTGGCCTTGAATCTCATTTATTATATACATTGAGCCCTTATCTCTGATGCTTTTTTTATTCTATCGGGTTTTGACAACTGAAGTGTCTGACACTGCGGGAGATTGAAAGCTCGTGTCAGTTCCATTTTTACCTGTAGATTCTTGCACTGGAAATTGAGAGGCTGCAGTTGTTAACTTTTTTTTCTTGACGGTTGTTATTGGTAATTTCGATGACATTTTGAGAATACCCAAAATTTGGTGTATATTTTGAGTCATTATTTTGACTTCTTCTAAATGTCCGGGCAAACAACCTAAAACAAAAAAAAAAAAGAGACTATTTTAAATAAGTAAAAGCAGCTTTCGAATTTTCATAAGAAATGTGAAAATGATATAAAATAGAAGTTCCAATTGCATCAAATATTAAGTTGAAGAATTATGAAGATTTTACCGCTCAACATTAATCAACTACTACTTCCTTTTTTTATACAGGTATCAAACAAATACCTAGTTTGAAAATAATTACATTACTTAAAACTTTAAAATTTTAGCGGAATTACTTGTTACCCTGACTTTAAAAAAATCAGCTGTTTAATATGAAAAGAAGTATTTTGATTCTTGCGCCCACTAAACTTTAGTAGGTTGGGTATTATGAAAGTTTTAATCGCAAAGAAAACACATTTCGTTTTAGGTTTTTTTTTTTAAACAATTGTACTTGAATCATAAATGCATTCGAAGCTCAAAAGAATAAAACCTGAAATAACTTTTTCTATATAATTAAGGACTTTATACTAAGGACCAAGTGTACTATGGTCACCAGGACACAATAAATATATTCTTTTAATTGTTGTGTAGTTAGAAATAAGCTAAAAATATAAAGAAAAACCTAATTTTACTTGTGAAAACTACCATCTTAGTATATTAAAACTTATATTCCTAAGAGCCAGGTTTGTATTTTAAAAATTTAACTAGACTGAAGCAAACAACTGATGTCTGTTATTCAAATCCAAGGTCTGAGAAACGAGATTTACATTTTAAACAATTTACTTAAATCTAACAACCGAAATGTTCCGAGTTCGACTCTCTTCTCTTAAATATGATAACTATCACTATCACAGTCATTATTATTGTAAAATCAATTTTATTATCGAATATTATTCATAACAAATTTTTTTTGCCTTTAATATCAAATTATAGAAACTCTACTACAATTTACGAAAAGAAAATTTAAAAAAACCAAAAGTTTAATCGCAGAATTCTGAAAGTTTTTTTTTTTATTAGATTTTAGAAATTTCGATAACAATCGTGAAAATATATCTTACCAGGTTCCAATTTTTTTTCCAGCTTAGTGTTTAAATCTACCAATTTGTTGATCAGATCGTATGTTTTATCAATTAATAGTGTGTTATCAAGATTAGTTTTTGCATGATGTGAAACAATATTTCTTAGCACGTCTATGCGTTTTTTAAGTTCTTTTTTAATATACCCATTTATCAATTGGTCTTTTTTTTCAGTTGAAGCTGACGGAAACAGTTGAGCTTACACCTTATTTGTTTTATTATTTCGTTTGCCGTGTCAGATCAGCCTCGAATATCATTTGAGCTCAGTGACAACTCCTGAGCTGTTGTTATAGTCATTGAAGCAGATGGACCGAGAGACTGCGCGTTAGGCCTTTGTAGAGTTTGTTGACTTGCAACATTTGGCTTAGACTTAGTATTTGAGTTTTGTGAGATTTCTTTTTTTTTATTTCATGTAACTTTTTCTTGCCAGTTCATTCGTTTAACTCTTTCTTGAACTTGGTTAGAACTTTTAAAGACTCCTCATATCTTTTTTTTTTTGTGGCCTGTCTCATTTTCTGTTTCTTTATTTCCTTTTACTTGCTGTTTTTTATTTGCGTACAGCTGTTCTTTACCCTCCTTCTCAACATGCGATTTTTTCAATTTATTCTCTTTGCTTGTTTCATTTAGCAATTTCGTTTCCAGCCTTTGTTTTTGGTTTTGAATTAGTTTTAGTTTAACATTTTCAATCTTTGATACGCTGGCTTTAAACACATTTTCTTTTTTCGTACTTTTTACCGTACCGTACCTTTTATTAACAGCTTATATTCGGTTCTTCATTATAAAAAATGTCATTCCAGTTAAATGAAAGTATATTGCAATTACCATAATTTGAAATAGACCTTGCTTTAGTTCGATCCAGTTGTTTTGGAGCTGTTACCTCACATGACAATTCCTTTGAGCGAATTTCCTCAGGTGTCTAAAAAATAATCATTAGCTACACTATTATCAACTATATCTATAGTTATTTTTAAAAATAGCTGTCAGTAGTTTTCAATTACCAATATATTTTCGTTCTTCGGGAGATGTGAATCAGCAGTATAAAGCTAGAGTGCTGTCTGTCTGAAAACGGTATATATAAATTTGATATGGCGCATTTTGTTGTAACGTAATTCGGTCCATTTTTTTGCTTGAGTTTATTTATTTAAATGTCTTTTTTATGGTTTGCAAAATAACCCTCTTGCTAAACAAATTTTTTTTATGAAATAACACTGTGAGGCACTTGGTATATCAGATTCTGCTGTAAGGCACTTATTATAAGGTCCTTTTAGGTCTTCAAAAGGTGTTTTGACACCTATCCACACATTTAAATTTCCCATTATACCTTTAATTTTTACTTTTGTTTACTTTTGTAAAATTTATGGTGGATAATTTAGTGTACTGTGAAATAATGATCACTCAGTATAGCAGTTTTTCTAACAGTGTAGAAGACACACACCACCTGAATTCATATCATTCAAAATAAGTTAGTTGAGCTGTTAAGTAATAGCAGTAAACAAACACTAAAAGTACCGGATTTTGCTATAGTTGGTTTCGCATATGTTCCTTTTAGGATTTTTAGTCTATTTTGGCATAAATCCACACATCTTCCTCTACAATTTCACTGAAAACACTCGCTGCTTTATATAAACAATGTCTGGAGTCAAAAAATTAATGTGAAAGACATAGCAGTTTAAGGCTACTGTGGCCCACTTCTTCGTTGGGCTACAATTTATAGGTCACCTTTTTGGTTTGCAAATTGACTCTCGATTCCTGTTGTTTTTGCAGCATTTAGAGTAAATAACTAGCATTGGTAAAAAATTGTTCAAAAAAAGCTATTTTAGCTTTACAAAGTATATTTTTATGTGTATTTTCAGGTAAATTTATCTGCATTTGAAGAACAACCACTAAACTTCTAAAACTAAAATGGCTTTTTTTGGTTTTTAAAATGACATTAGATTCCCATTTTCAGAATGTTAATATTTAATAAATTGGGGAGTCAAGTAATAATTGTGAAAATCATTTCACATAGAAATTTCCATTGTAGTTAGCTGTCAAAATAATATTTACGTTAGCTAGTTGTCAAAATATATTTTTATAACATGAGAATGACATTTAAATGTTTAGAGAAACCTCATAAAGCACAAAATTTTGTAGTATGCAGAGTTCATACCTGGGTATATAAAGAAGCATGGATAACTGTTGGTTTCACTGATTATAGAGCACATTAAAAACTTAATTTTTTTACTGTTTTGTCACCTTTAGCCCCAATATGGCCTCGTAATGCAAAGTTTTACAAAAATACTTTTTGCCTTTTCATTAAGATCAGTATTAGAAGAATTTTGCTAAAAAATTCAAGTTAATTGTAGCTGGTTCTGCCAGTCGGTTTTCATATCCATATTCGAATAATGGTGTAGTAAGCCTTTAAGCCTGTGAATCAAAAAGTTTTAATTTGGTTTCTAATCAAAATATATGTTTGTGACTATTGTTTCGACATTTTATTACTATTTTGTTAAAATATAAGTTGTTATTCCCAGGTTTTATTTTGAACTTTTCAAAAATTATCACTTAACTTTTAATTGTTTAAATTTCTGGAAAAAGATATTCAATCGTAGTAATACAAATTTTTTAAAAGCAAATCTCTTCATAAAAAAAACTTTGCACCGATTTAAATAAATTTCGAAAATATACATGAATATTTTTTAAGTGGATTATTTAGTTGAAATAGTGAAATTTCGTTATTCATAATGACGCAATTTCATTTTAAAAAATTATCTCACAGATAAATAATTAAATTTATAAATATGACGCCTTTACAGGATTTTCTCAATTTTGGCCTTTTGATTTCACTGTATAGAACTATGCAAGTTATAAAACTTTATCTCAAAAGTTACTTTTCTGAATGCAAAAATGGTTTTACCTGCTTAACATTGTATAGAGCGAATTAGAGATGCAATAGAAAAAAGGGGAACGCCCCATCTCTCTATAAGCATTTTCTTCTTTTTTTGTAACCAAGATAACCTTCTTTGTCTTTTTTTTTCCACTTTTTTTTCTTTTTTAGAGCTTTTAGCGATGAATATTTCTTCATAAAAGGAATCTATAAGCAAAATAACACTATTCTATGTACTGTTTAAACACAAAGCAATATTTCAAATTCACGTACGGTATAAAGAAAAAAAATTTTTGGTGGAAATGTACAAGGTGTTCCGCCTTACAGTGGTGCAATATTTGCTCATAGTAAAGATAAAATGGTTTCATTATTGGAAGGTTTTTCTATCAAGGAATAAAATATAGCGGTTATGAATTTGTAACTAGAAATCTGCCTCATTTTTTTTTTTACTATATTTCCTTATTTTAGAGTTTTAAAAGCTTTTAGTAAAAGCTGTATTTCTTTTGCTCCACGCTTATTACAAGCATGTATCTCACACGTAGACGTGGGAAAACACTTTTGGCCAGAACTGATAGTACCCTTTCAAAATATTAATTTTACAGAGCCGATTTTATTTTAACCCAAACAATTAATACAACACTTGACAAAAAAAATATTCAATACTTTGAAAGGGTATATTTTGAAAGGTATACGTGAAGTTAGTTTCAATGGTGGAGCTGTCTTGAATATTAAAGTCTAGACAATAGTGAGTAGTTTAGGCACAAAAAGATTTGATTTAAATAATTCGTAAAAAACAGCATTGAACTGAAAACGTTTTGAGGCGAAAGTTTACTGGTTAATTTTATCATTTCTTTTGAATTTTTTTTTTTTGTACTTGATAATAATAAGTTCAATTTCACTTATACGTTTAGATTAAATAATTTTCCATTATGTCACTCAGATTAATCCCTCAGATCGAAATTTGTTTTCTACACACAGATTCAATTGAATTATGTGATTAAATTAGTTCCATCTAAAAAGTGACGAACGAAATAATGTTCAGATCACTCTACGCTGGGACTTCTGCTGTTGTTGGATTAGGTAAATATCAAATGCTTTCAGAAAATCTAAATATGGCAACCTGATTAAAAATCATTTACGCATGAATAAATATTTGACAAAAAAATTTAGAAAACTGCAAAACTTTTTTCCATAAAAGTTCAAGAAATTGAAGTATTAATAATTTCTAAAATCAATGTCTGAAATGTTTGATATGATTTGTACGGTTATTCCAAACATACGTTAATCAGCTTATAAATTTACCTGATAATTCTCCATCACTATGCTCTAATTCTTCACTCATCTTCCTGTTAACCTTGAAACCTATTGAGCTTTTAACTCCAATAGTGGAAGAGATCTGGAAATATAAAGATAACAATTAATTCAAATGGTTTAATTAATTCTATGGACGCGTAATCCATTCTTCATTTTGTGTAATCCATTCTTCATTTTGTGTAATCCATTCTTCATTTTGTGTAATCCATTCTTCATTTTGTGTGTAGCTACCATCATTGCCATTGTTTTCAAATTGCTGTTTTTATTATTCGAACAAAAAGAAAGAAAACACCACAATTATCACCACTCAAATTCATGGTGGATATAACATGAGTTTATGAAATAGGTTTGATCTATGTGATTCTCAATAAGAGCAAAAAAGATGCATTGAAGAGATATATATTTTTTTTTTTTTTTCGGTTGTTGTTACTTTTATTAACATCATCATTATTAACATTCATTTTTTATTTTGCATGAGTTTTTCATTGAATCGCAGCCCTGGAAAAATTTGAATACTCCTAGATGAAGTTAGTCTATTAATGGTCTGTTAGAAAAAAATTTAACCATTTTGGTTAATACTAGCCAGAATGCCAACTAAAATCTTGTGGCGCTACTTGATAATTTTTTAGGCAAATTTTTTACCTAAACAAATTTTCACGAAGAGATTTCGAATAAAATTGATATGTTTACATTGCAAAGCTTATTAAACATATTGGATAACTAGGCACTATACGAATACAAAATCAGGAAATAAACAAAGGAAGTAGACACTAGAACCTGGAGTTTATTACGTTGTTTGAGCCAAATGGCTTAAATACAGTCAGAACGGGAAATTACGTTGGAACTCAGTAGGGAAATCACCGAACCTTAAACTCCTTTAGAATTTGAATAACATACTTTTATATTATATTCCGGAAAAACATGTTGTGTTTTTATCACATCATTTTTGAGATTCATTTAGTTTATTTTTTTTAGTTAGCTTGATCTTTTTTAACGTCTAGGGTTCATTTATTTGTAAAATATTTTTGAGTATAACAAATAAAAAATTGCCTTCTAAAACTTTACGTTTAATTTTCGTTTTTTAGTTTAACGGAAATCATTTCAGTCGTGTGTCATCAGCTCTTAACCCTAACCAGAAGCAATCAGTCTGCGAATACATAATAAAGATATGTTATTTACTAAATTCTATGTAAAACTACCCCCTTAGTTGAGATTTAAGGAAATAAAAGAATTGCACTCTTTTACTCTCACATTGTCTCACTAGGTTGCAGTAAGAAGTGTTTAATGGGTTTATGAAGCTTGTAGTGAATGTTGGATAATAAGGTTGAACAAGTAAAAATTTTCGCCACTTATTTTCAGACACTTTACAAACGACGAAAATCAACTCCCGAAGGAGTTGAAAGGTTGAGTTATCACATAGGTGTACAAAGACAGTAGTTACAAATAGCATGAATTCAACATAATAACTTTTTTTTGCATGGTAATTTCTGTTATTGAGGTTCTGATAATTTCTAAAATGTCTTTAGAGAGAAAAGGTGAATAAGCTATGGTGAAGTGAAATACCAATGCTTAATACAGCTTGCTGTTATATTAAGAAAAAAATAAATTTAGGAAAAATAAAAACAATCATACCTTTGGAATATATCCTGAAGGACCAGGTGCATTTTCTTCATCGAAATCAAAACACGAATAGTCATCATAGTCATCAAAAGTAACTACTCTCTGATATTCTGTTTTAGGTTTTACCTTTGGAATATATCCTGAAGGACCAAGTGAATTTTCTTCATCGAAATCAAAACCCGAATAGTCATCATAGTCATCTAAAGTAACTACTCTCTGATATTCTGTTTTAGGTTTTACCTTTGGAATATATCCTGAAGGACCAAGTGCATTTTCTTCATCGAAATCAAAACCCGAATAGTCATCATAGTCATCTAAAGTAACTACTCTCTGATATTCTGTTTTAG
>JAUZNK010009572.1:13993-24197 GCA_035046665.1 Euphysa ruthae
CCGAATAGTCATCATAGTCATCTAAAGTAACTACTCTCTGATATTCTGTTTTAGGTTTTACCTTTGGAATATATCCTAAAGGACCTTTAGAATAATCTAAAGTGATGACTCTCTTACACTCACCTGTCATAATGTAATTTATTGCTGTTATCAGCGATAAAAAGGATGAAGATATATTAAAACACCTCTTGATATATATCTTTATATATATATATATATATTATATATATATATTTCTATATATTTCTTCTTACTTAAAATTTCTTCTTGCTTACTTATTATTACTTTAATGCGCTTAATACACAATAAATCTCAAAAGAGCCTTCTTCTATTAAAAAATATAAGAATGGCATTTTGTATCTCTTTATGCTAATTTGACGTCATATCTTAGATTAAGATTTGACGTCATGTTTTTGTTAGTGAGATTTTTTTAATTCATCTGAAATTTTCATGTAGATTAAGAATAACAGAGGAACACCAAACTTTACAGTTTTTTTAACTTTTAAATTAAAATATCATGGCTCACTGTATCGAAAGCTTAGGTCTATGAACACGTTACAAACGAGGGAGTAGTTATCGATTTCTTCACGAATTATTTCGGTCATACTAACTAAGGCATGTGAAAAAGAACGTTTGGCTCTAAACCCAAATTGTAACTCGCTTAGGCAATGAAAACATTTAAGAAGCTATAAACTCTAGAGTAAAGTACCTTTTTAATGAGTTTGTCGACGTTTGATAACAACGAGATCGGCCTGTAATCATTACAGTCAAGTTTTGTGCCCCTTTTGTGTAAAGTTATGACTGAGGATAGCTTAAGAATATCAGGAAAAACGCCAGTAACAAAAGAAAATTTCAGGTACTTGAAAGAGTTGGACAAATAATAATCAAGAAATAAGATGAGAGATACGATTTCTGTATGAGATGAGTAGATTCCAGCTTTTTCTGGGACATAGACAAAAAAGTGTAGAAATTTTAGAAGTAAAGCAAGAAGAATTAGTCTCTTTTTTAGAACCAAAGCTTAAACGACTTTTTATACTCTTCCAAGCTACTTTAAAATTACTGGCGTTATCTGAAAAATATTTTGAGAAATTATTTTTTTGCTGCACATTATTAGCGTTATAAGAAGATGCGATAAATTTTAAACTAATTGCCAAATTAAGCCTTGTTATTTTCATTTTTTGTTCTATAATATTTACTCTGAAATCTATTTCGAACTTTACCGATTTTAAAATTCCAAGTGTGATGCACGGTTTTAAACCTTGTTTGAAGCATTGACTGGTAAACTTTTTTTAAATGGGTCATTTTCATCAAAACTGCTATAAAACTTTCTAAAGAAAGTGTTGTGCTACTCATTGGTTCGCTACAGAATTAACGAAAATGTCCCACTTAAATTTCATTAAAATCGTTAAAAAATTTTCGTCATAAAGTTTCTATATTTTACGACAATAAATATTGTGTTTAGTCAATTGGAGTTAATAAAGTGTTCAGTTCGTCAAAATGACCAATCAATAAAATAATCAATCAATCAGTGCTGCAATATTTATGTGAAACAGAGGGAAAATATTTCTGTCGAATTAGGACATATTGAAATCATCAATGTCAAATTATTTACAATTAATGTGGTTAGACGGTATGGTGCTACGTCATCATTGCCATCGTTGTCGTTTAAGTGGGCTGATAGTAAGTTGTGGTATTTGCTAAGGAGGGAAAAGTTTGTTAGATCTAGCAAAAATCGATAGGTTGTGAGAAAGCTCATTAAAACTTTTTCATCACCGACCGCACACCCTCGTACTTTTTTCATGTTTCTTAGTCGAATTGGATTTTATATAAACAAATTAAGCATGATTTTTGTCTTTATGAATTAGTTCTGTTTATTGCGGTCTTGGCATTTTAATAATATTTTAAGTTTTAACCTCTTTTTACAGTTAATCAAAACCCGTTGACATATTCTACATGCGTAAGTTAATGCTCAGTATTTGCTCGAAAACTTTCAAGCTTTGAAAAATTTTACATTCAGTAAAAAACCCCTGAAACCAACTACACTTTCTATAATCTTTCTATCTGAAAGATTACAGATTCGGAGCTCTTTAAATGTGTTTAATAAAGTTATTGTTTGTTTCCCGATACAAATTCATAAATTGTAGATTCGCGCCATTTAATAGAAGCATGATACATAAAAAAAAAAAAAAGTAATGGGTAATAAAAAAAAGAATAAACATTTTCATTAAACTTGCTATTTTCAAATTTTTTCTTTTAATGACCAAACAATTTCCAGATATAAAGTATATTAACTTTATGGATCCTTTTACTTTTTTTTTTAATTGCTTTATTTTTGTTCTAACGTCACCACTACAATAATAAAAAAAAAACGTATAAGAGCTAGGCAATATTAGACAAAAAAATGTTTTCATTGTTTTGAAAAACTTACGTAATGGTCGAAAAGAATTTGTGCTATCAAAGGAAGAGTTATATCCAGATGGTGCAGCTAAGCATCGTCTTATTATTTTTTAGATGTATAAATAAAAAAACTTTTTTGCATTAATAATTACTTGACGAATTATTTCGAATTTAGTTTGGATAGATTTTTTGAATTTCCAAACAGCATAGATTCTATTTCCCCCTGTCCAAGATTTAGCTCTACTTGTGAACGATTAAACATAAACCTTGAAGCCATTCTAGTTCTATTATATACACTATAACTGACTAGCTTATCTGCAGGTTTACTTTGATTTAAGGTGTCAAACTCTTTTGTAACATCCAAAAATTAAGCTCCCACAACTTTCGTTTCATCTACTTTTTGTTTTTTGTCTTTGTATTGCTAATGGAGTCGAACTTTTCCTTCGAAATCCGAAATGGTTTTCATCAATTGGTTGGTTCATTTCCAAATAAGTTGACAATTGAATGTGTACAATACGTCCTAAGATTTTCGATATTGCTGGTATAACAGAAATGGGTGTGTAATTTTCAAGGCGATTTTTCGACTTACTTTTATGAATCGGCATAGTTTTTGATCGTTTACAGTCTGTATGATAAACTGAGTTCATTGATGAAAGATTTATGATATGTGTTAGTGGTCCTGCTTAGTACATTGGTACTAACGGAATTGGTACTAGCATTGTCTTTCAATATCTTACGTGAAATATTATTTAAGCCAGTAAGTTTTAAGTTTATTTAGCTAATACGAGACCTGCTTTGCCGAAAAAAATTCAAATTTGAACAGTGTATAAGTAAATTTTTTTTTCTTTTTGGTGTTTAATACACATACAGACTGTTAGGATGAAAGTTGTTCTTTTTAACGTGGATACCGTTTTGCCAAAAAATCTGTTATTAAATAAACATGGTCAAACGTTGGTTTAGTTATAACCTTAAAATCGAAGCTATTGGATGAAATATAGAAAGAAGCAGTTCCCGAAGAAAAATACCTCGATGGTTCAGCTATTTTTTTTTTTGACAAAATGGCTTTTATTCAGCAGCTAGAATGTTTACCCTTATCAAATTTGGTGACATCGCCAGATATCTTCTAAAGGGCATCACAAGAAATTCTCTATGTTGTATATATTTTGTAACAGATATATATTACCCTGATTCGATAAAATAATATTAACGCAAGAGAAGGTCAGCAAGTGGTTGGTAGTATTAAATTGGAAGTAATTAGACCTGGTCAAAAGGTACCGTCTCAGTTTAAAAAGTTTATGCATGAAGATTGTGCTAAGACGAGATATATATAATACATATAGCAATGCCACTTTATTTTTTAATTGCAAAGATAAGGTTACAATTTCAAATCCATTAAATATGCAGAAGAATCTGTATTCTCAATACATCTTTAGACATAGTGACCATAATGACCATAAATTGAAGAAGACCCATTATAGAGAGGTATAAATTTAGGTCAAAAAATTAGGCATAAATTTTAAAAACCGAAGTCTCTCAGTGTAGCATGCACAGATAGTACATTAAAACTTTATCAGGAAAAGTTTTAAAAACAATCACATTATGCTATTTGTATTCATTTATTAAGTATTTCTGCTTTAAAATTTTACACATTTTTTAGTTTACTATTACTATATAAGTTTTTATGTTAAAAAAAAAAAAAAAAAAATCATGCTTATGTTTTTTTTTAGGGTGTTTTTCCTTGGGTGTTTATGCCTGTACACCGAAAAGCCATAAGGATAGGTAGGAAAAGCGAAAAATGTATATTTATAAAGGGTAATTGGCACCAATGTTTTTCACTATTTTCCATTCAATCCTTTTTTAGCAAATAAATGCTTATTTATAATTATAGATATCGCAAAATATGGGAAATACCAGTTTGGTATCTGGTATGGATAGTTTCCCGCTTTGAGTAAGCTCCTTGTGAGGCAAGTTTTCTTGTATGGCTCTATGATAAATATTATATATAATCTTAATACTTAAGAAATTGTTACTTCATAAACCAAGGTATATCACACACCGGCAGCCATTATCTGCTGCTAGGCTGTATATTTCATGCTACTTTACAATGTTGAAATATCGGAGGATCAGGCTGGCATCCATACAGAGACACTCATAAAAGGAATATTCCTCCAAACAACCACTTAAAATGTATCATAATAATGCACTTATTCAATGTCGAAAATAATATTTTAAGCTTTCTTAGAAGAACTAGGAAGAGTATGGAAACTGCGTGAATGCTGAAGTTGTAACCAACTCTCATGTTTTAATGCTGAAGAAGATCTCATCTCACATGTTGAATGTTGCGAGTTTATTAATATTGATATAATATATAACATAATATATAAAAAATAATATAAATAATGCAAATAATATAAATAATATATAACATAATATTAGTATTAATAAAATGTATAAATTATTTCTGTTTGTATTAATTAACTGGAATCTATTTCTTACAGCTTTCTCCTCAAAGCGATGTGATAGGTATATTCATAAGTTAAATGTTTATTTTATTAATATTTTTATTAATATTTGTGGTGAGATATAATCACCCTATATCATACGTGTTATAAAAAATAAACTATCAAAAAATATAAACCTATTCGATTGTCTCTTGGAAAAAATCGAACGACCAACCTTTGGTTTGAATCCAGCGCTCTAACCTCTAACCTGTAATCACCGACCGTGGGTTTGACCTTTCAAAACAATCCTCCCATATTTTTTATCAGCGGTAATAACCAATTATAAAAAACAATTTGTTTATAGTGGTGAACAGCTATGGACGTGGCTATGTCACCATGGCAAATGTATAAAAACTAGTGCAGACAGAAAAACGAATGTCGTTGAAATTGATACTTGCAAATTAATATGTGGTGAGTCATCTGTGTTGTTTCCAAAACCATCCGGACATATACAAGTCGGCAATGTGACCTACCCTTTCTTACCCAGTAAAATAAAATTTAAAATAAGCTCTGTGGTTAAAGAATTAACAGGTCATGCAAAATCATTTGCTAAGAAATCACTAAAAGAATTTAAAAAACAGCTTAAACTTGCATATACAAATATAAAAAAAGCACAAAGATTCCATTGCAAAAATGAGTCAGATTTACATAAACTTGAAATACAAGTGACTTTTAATTCAGGTAATTTAAAAATGTCTTTAGAAAGTGATGAAACATACTCGTTAGTCATCAAAACAGTTTCTAATATCATATCTGCAAGGATTACCTCGGAGACCTACTTTGGAGCCCGGCATGGTTTAGAAACCTTAAGTCAACTAACAGCATACTTACATTCTCATGATAGTATGCAAATAGTAGGTGATGTAGAGATAATCAATGACAGCCCTGCATATAAGTACAGGGGTCTCATGTTAGATACCAGCCGTAATTTTTTTTCAAAAAAAAGTATTTTAAAACTCATCAAAGCAATGTCATACAATAAAATGAATGTTTTTCACTGGCATATAACAGATACTACAAGTTTTCCAATTGAAATCAAAGATGTGCCTCAGCTATCTCGATACGGTGTCTATGATCAATCACGTGTTTATACACAAGAGGACGTAAAAAAAATTGTTGAATACGGACAACTACATGGTATACGCGTGATACCAGAGTTAGATGTGCCGGCTGCAAGTGGTGAGGGTTGGCAATGGGGAGAGAGTAACGGTAAAGGCAATCTTTCGGTTTGTTTAAACAAAACTCCATGGCAAAACTACTGTTTAGAACCACCTTGTGGTCAGCTTAATCCCACAAATCCGAATGTTTACAAAATTTTACAGAAGATCATAGGCGAATATATGCACCTATTCACGCCTGACATGTTGCATATTGGAGGGGACGATGTGCACCTGGGCTGCTGGAACTCGACAAAAGAAATTTCCAGTTGGGTTAAAAAAAAATACGGTGATAAAAGCTTTGCAAGTTTCATGAAAATGTGGGGTATGTTTTTGGAGGTAATTTTTTTTTTATTTTTATATTTTGGAAACAATGCGAATCCTGGTAACAACACTTAGAGCCAAAATTTAACAAGAATATTAATTTTGAGTGTGTGTTAAAAAAAGGAGGTTTTTATTTTCCTAAATCCGTATGAATATTTTGTTGAATTAATTTATATTAATAGACATAAGTACATTGCCAAACTATTTTCATTGTCAAATCACATGTCAAATAAACAATGACATAAAAAAAAAAAAATAAATAAATAAAAACTTTAGATTAGAATTTGTTCTTTTTCTATGCTAATTGACGGCCTATCAAAGCAATATAATCAAATATGAAAATAAAGTAAAATAATTTTTATAATCTAATTTATTTCTATGACTATGCATTAAGATTAATTTTTTTTCAGAAATAAAAATGGAAGAGCATGCTGTTTTGTAAAATAATACGCAGGGAAAATACCAATAAGTCTAAGTTGTTATCTGTTCAGCAAAATCATATGTAGCACAGTATTTCATTTCGTTTAGAAATTGAATCAAAATATTGGAGAGTTGACTGAAAATGTGGATATACCGCTTATAATATGGAGTAGTGAAATGACATCTGAACCATACCTATCAAGATTTATCGATCCTAATAGACACATTATACAGATATGGAAAGCAACGAACGATAGTGACATAGCAAACATCGTCAAGAAAGGTTACCGAACAATTTTTTCGACAAGAGATTCTTTATATTTGGACTGCGGCTTTGGAAATTGGATAGAAGAGGTAAATATTACTCGATGAATTTTTGTTCTTTAACTCTGACTCTCTGAGGGAAATACTGGAACTTCGAATCAAAACTCTTGATACTCAAAAAATACGACGAATCTTTTTAAAATATTTGGCTAGTTGAAATTCTTCACAATTGGTCTGCTCTTCTAGTTTATATAGACGAAATAAAACTATTTTAAAATTACCCATTTTACCATTGGTTAATTCAAAACATTTTTAGAGGGCTATATGCCATGTTTGTTTTTTTTGATATTTGTAATACGGAGGTTTTATTATAAGGGCTATGAAGTTTTTTAACCTCTACCTTAATTTGGCAGGGTAATAACTGGTGCTCACCATATAAAGATTGGAAAGTGCTATACAATAGCGATCCTGTGAATATTCTAAGAGCATTAAATGTCACAGTCACCGATAATGTCCGGAAATCTCTACTTGGACAAGAAGCTGCGATGTGGACTGAACAGGTTTTTATCATTTATTTACTTGAGAATGTATAATGATAAAATTCTCTCTGATAGGGTGAAAAAAATTTCATGGTGTAATAACAATATTATAGGAATAAAAATATTGCGCAGAATTTATAAATATAAAGCTAGTTATGATCGCACAGACACCCACAACTATTGCTACATATATTCCATTATTTAAAATCTCTAAGTTACAGGAATTGCTCAATTTTTCCAGTAGCTCATGAAAATGTCAGTGCTCTTGAAATCACTTCTTATGTTAAATATTTATATAACTAAGAACTATGGAAATTTAGAGAGGTTGGAAAACTTTGTTGACATTTAAACCCCAGAAGACGAATATTTTTGGATCCTCATCTTATTATTAAGAAACAACTCACAAGCTCTTAATATATCTCTTAGACAACTTTTAATGAAAATAAATAATCGATGAAAGAAAAAAAATTTTAAATTTTCATTTGCAACGTTAATTCCTTAATTGTTTCCTAGGTCGATGAGTATTCAGCTGATGGTAAGATCTGGCCAAGGACAGCTGCACTTGCAGAACGACTGTGGACGAATCCACCGCACGATTGGACAGGTGCTGTACAGAGGTTTATTTATCATAGACAAAGAATGGTAGAACGAGGGATAAGAGCTGATGGGTTGCAACCACTTTGGTGTCTACAAAATGATGGTGCGTGTGTCAGTGATAACCCTAGGTACAGAGCGGAAGATTAACACTCATATTTAATAACAGTTCTTTTAAAAGAAGTACTCTACTGAAAAATTGTTAATTTCATTGTTACAAATTTGTTAATAGAAAGTAAGCCCATTAATTTAAAGATCCATAATATTGCTTAGTAAGTAAAACCCTGTCGAACAAAAATATTTTAACGATCGACTCTTTGGCAAAAGATATTTATTTCTGTTAAACCTACTTTGTCCAGGAGTTTTGAGCATATTAACCTTTATGTGTCAGTAGTAAAAGCAAAGGATATCAAAATATTTAATACTTAACGTATTTTATATTTTGAAATTGATCTCATAAGCAGGGGACTGAACCTCCAAAATTTGCTTATCTTATGTTCTTTCTTTCTCTGATAAAAATGTTTCTATAACTCGTGCGATTAAGATCAAACTTTAAAAGTAAGAAAAAATACGTTGAGGAAAAAAAATAAAAATGAAATCAATCAAATACTTTAAAATCTTTAATGTAGTTTTTTGAACTTCCTATTAATTTTTTTTAATAGCTCACTTGAGAGTTATTATGTTAACAGCTCTTTCTTTAATTTCTTTAACAGCTCTATTAACACTTGAGAGTTGCATTTCTTTAACAGCCCTATTATAACTTGAGATTTGTAATTAATTTCTTTTTCTGAACGACTTTACAAGGTCCTTGAATGCTCTTCTAAATTTACTGTTCATTGTATAATAAATAAAAAAGTCTGTAATTCCGTTACAATATGCAAAAGCCATGGCAAAAAAATTATATGCTTCTGAGGCAATTCCGTGAAAAAATCCTTCGTAGTATATTAAAAAAGCATAAGGAGAAAAACATAAAAAGAAACATGCTACAACAAAAAGAAGCGTTATTGTTAAACGATTCTCGAAATAATCACATTTTCTTAATTGTTTTTGTGAAAGCGAATGTATAATACGTTTCTTAGATTGCCTTGTATGTCTTAAAATCTGGTAATAACAATATGCCAGGGTTACCAATGGTAACGTGAAGCTGAAAAATTGTAAACTTAATAAATAGCTCATGCTTGCCTCCCATTTTACCATGCAATGTGCTCGCCGATAGTTGTAACTGAATGCACCCCATCCAACAAAGGGTGGAAAACAGATAACACAAACTGTGAACCAAGTAAACACAATTATAATATTTATCGATATTTTCGAAAATATTCCATCGTGTAGTTTTGTTTTAACGATAAGCAGATAACGGTATACTGCAATTAAGATCAAGTTATAGTTTGATGCAACAAATAGAGTAACAACCACAAATGCGTGTATTTTACATAATGTTCCGTAAGTTGTAACAGTGTTCTGTGACAACAAATTTGCAATGGTTATTGGGATACAAAAAATACTGATTAGAAGATTAGAGATAGCGAGATTTACTAGTAGCATGTTAGTTTTTGCTCTCGTTAATATACTGCTCAAAATTGTAATGATGATGAGGACATTTGTTATGCACGATATCATCCCAATAGCGCCATATATTGCACTTTGAAAAAACGGATGCAATGTCCTTGTTTCTCGAGTTAAATTTATGGCCTGAGAAGTGTTTTCAAATAAATCCATCTTAGCCTAGTGGTAATAAGGAAAACATGGTATAATTCTAAACAAAAAGTAAAAATAGTAAATAATACGTTATGTTATAAAGCTCATGAAGGGATGGGATTAAATGAAAAACGAACAGGCTTTTCTTAAGGGTGTATAATCCATGACTCATTCCGTAGTAAAGTTGGCTTAATAAAAAGAAGAAATCTTTAAGTTACTTGAATAAAACTTTTAAAAGAATCAACTGAAGGTAAAGTAATGGCAGATATTTATCTCACTCCATCTCTCCTTCTCTCTCTTTTTATATATA
>JAUZNK010009583.1:0-24187 GCA_035046665.1 Euphysa ruthae
ATAGATAAATATCTCTATAGACACATATATATATATATATATTCTTATTATATAAATGTATATATTATATTCTAAATATGTATTTCTATTATAAATACATCTGGGTCCAACTTAGGGCAACAGTCTCCTAGTTTCTACATTAAGGCGACATGGCATTTTCTTATCAAATTTAAAAACTTTTCCGGGATCAAAAGGTATTAAATATTTCTTTAGGGTATGAGAAACAGAGAAAAGAAATATTAACTTAAAAAATGTTATAATAAAAGTTGGCAATAAAAATACAATTGTTGATGTCGCCTTATTAAAGTTTTTTAAACATTAAATCAAATATAAGGCCACAGATATTTCGTTTTAAGGCAACATATATAAATTTTTGTTTTACCAAAAAAAAGTCTTTTTCTGGAATTCAAATAGTTAAAAATGACTGCATCATTGCTCAATTGGAACTTCATGATAGATTAATGATCTTCTGTAATAAATGATTGAATATTTTTGCGCATTTTAGCTGAAATAAATGGAGTTGATATGTTATTTTTTTAAAGTTGGATAAAGAACAAAGTTTCTAATTTATTTAGGCTGACAGAATATACGATATATGTATACATGAGGGATGAAATAGAATTAACAAACCATACATATATTTGTAACTCATCATATGTAGGGTGTAGGTTGGAAATCAGAAACGTAATGTAAAAAATGGTGTACCGAAATTTCGGAGTTGTCATAAGAGGATGAACCAAAATAAATGCAAATAATTTTGGATGTGTCCAAATAAGAAATGAGCAGGCTGGTAATGAGATTGTAAGTACCTCAATAACTTGGCGATAGAAGTTGGTACCAACCCTGACTCTTGTAACGGCAATATCAGTCCAGAACTGCAGTTTTAGTTTCTTATCCGCACTTTTTGCTCATCAAAACAGACTGTAAAAGAAACAGATCCCGCTACTTTTTGCATCTGGAAAGAATCAGACATATGTACGTTAATTTTTAACAGTTCTGCACATAGGATGGTAACCGCAGGTACGAAAAGAATATTAGAGCATTCTCTCCACATACGAAAGTATTCAGAGAACCATTGGTTTAAGACTACTTTTACATCATTACACCATGTGAAATCCAATGAAAATAACAATCTATACCTCCCACATAGGTGAAAATAGCTGGTGTAATTTCAACCGTGACACAGCGAATTATGCGTTTTACTATCATTACTATTTCAAATATTGCCATGGTGAAAACCTGCGACCTGTTTTTTAAATGAATTTGAAATTTTCCCGCCCACCGTGTAAACACTTTTACCTTAACAGTTGATGAATTTTCAATGCTTTTGCAGAAATTCTCGACTCTGTACCTAAGCAACATAGACTATGCTAGCCAATTGAAAAATAAAAGAGAGGAGTCGCCGCTGCACATATCTATTTATTTCAAACTCAAGGTCATCAGGTAGATAAATAAACATAAATCAATCTTCGAAACTGATATCGTTTAGGAAAAAACAATTCATAAAATATTTAAATTATGTTCAAATCAATAGTAACTTTAATATAATCCTTAACATCATTTTCTGAACTTCTAATTACAAAGCGAAAATATTCTATCAGATTGAAAAAAGAATCCAAACCGTTCCAACCAGATTTTTACACTAGTACCAGATTTTTTCTAGCCACAACTAAGCAAAAATTTCATCCCCCTCAAGGAAGTTCGTGGACAAATATATTCCCAAAACTTCTTCTCGAGAATAGTAACCATACGAATTGATGATAACAATTTTTTCTCGTTTCGGTGGTTTCTCATTTAAAATGTTATGAAGCAACAACAACAAAATATTCAGAAATTCTTTATATTAATTTCATTTGAATACAAAACCAAGCAAAACATAAAAATAGTTTTCTTATAAAAAAAGGCGTGGTTCACACATGTCTATTTCCACCTGTTTTGAGATTTTTTTCATTAGAAGAAGAGGAGGGTGTATGACTATCAAGGCAGAGTACTACCATAGCAGATTGACGTTAATTATCTCTTCAAAACATTTTAGTTTTTAAGTCACTGAAGGAAAATTAATTTTGATGAACAAATGCGTATCACAAACATGAGGAAATTTTTTGAAATGCATTGAAAAACAAGGAATGCCAACTTGATTGTTGAAAATTTTTTTAAATTTGTTATTGTTCAATTTTAGGTCTTCCCAGGACTATTTGAAAACTAAAACGCAAAGAACAAATTTGAGACCTTAACATCTAGAAGTGGTTAATAACCACCAGTTAATAATTCACCTTAAATATATTTCTATCATAAGAATGCTGTTTGTGTAAAAAATGAAATAACAATAACTCCACAAGACGTACTTGTGTATCCTCTTTTTCAAATAAGTAGCGAACTGATGCTCGAATTTTGATTTGCTTTCAGCTGAAAACATCTGATAAATACAAGTTAAAACTAAAGTACATGCTTACTTGTTGGTTTTTCTCCGGATTTACCTTGATTACCACTATCACAATCGCTCTCAGTCGTCTCAGATTCAGAAAATTTGTCTAAATTTACAATAATTTAAAATTACTATGTAAAAATAAACAGGTGTATTAAGCCTGGCATATTGAAGATGTTGCAAATGACTGGAAATCCCTTGCAAACAATTCATTGATTCTGGGAAATTAACAGCAAAGTTATTACTCAAGAAAAATGCAAGATCATAAAATATTAAATATGTAATATATATTGCAAAATATTCATATGCAAAGCATTTATACCCTAATAAAAGCACATTTATACCCTAATAAAAACACATTTATACCCTAATAAAAACACATTATACCCTAATAAAAACAAAGAACCAAACATGGCAAAATTACGTAAGCAATTGCTATTTGTAAAAAAGCAAAAAAATTTAGTAAACGTAGTAAACATTTTCCATCAAAATGTAGAAATCACAGTTCATCATTTTTAGCTCCTTATTACAATGCAAAATTTAAGAAAAAATGATAATGTTAGGCCACATTACATTGGAACAAGAATTTTAGGCCACATTACCTTGGAACAAGATTTTTCCTTGAAAATCCAGCCCTGCAATTACAATCATTTATTACCATGAAAAATTTTAGGAAAATATAATGAATGGTTGAAAAGTGAGTTACTGACGGAGAGAAGGTGAATTTATAGGACGCATTCGGCAAGTCAGGTGTCATAACAGCATTATTACAGAAGAACCGACCTTTTACTTTCCTCTTTCGCTTTGGATACTGCTTAACAAAAGCGTTAACAGAGGCCATTTGCAGCCCGCTCACCTATTTGACTCGCCTTTTTTACTTTCTTGCTGTTTTTGGAGGATGCTGTTGACTTGACTTTTAATTGGTAAACAGAAATGAAGTGGCATATTGAGAAACAGGAGTTATATACCGAAATACATGAATATAAAGTAAAATACTTAATTTTGATTCTTTCAAAAATAAAAGTCACTAAACATCTCAAAAACAAATTAAAAGCTATATTATTATAACCCCTAGCACACAACAAAACAATTTAGATTTTGACTTCTCTCTCCAAATTTTCATCCAAGCAAAACTTAAAAATTTATGTCAAAAATTAAAAACTATGGGAAAGGAAGCGCTGAAAAACATTCATTGACATGGACCTATCTCAAGATATGAAGATCAGTGTCGTACGAGTTATCTTCAGAGAATATTCCAGGTTTTCAAGATCCATGCACCTTGACACCTCACAAAAAAGTAAGCAAAATATTATCAGTGTTCGTAACAGCTATCTTTAATCAGATTGTTAAAACTTAATAAAAGTAATTTTAGTAGATGCTTAAATTGTTTAAATCATGATGTCGAAATTGGGTCTTGGGACTATATAACTATATTATACAAAAAATTTGCAGCTTACGCATTGATATTTTTTTAGATGTGTTTAGATTTTCAGTTTCACAAACGTTGTCAATAGTCTCAGATGAGAAGATTTGTCTAAATTTACAATTATTCATGATAAACGATGTAAAACCTAGACTGGAATATTAAGTGTCGCGGTGATTGTCTGACGTAATGTGGCTATAAATGACATTAGAGCTATCATGATCAAATAAACAATTTTATAAGTTATCAGGATTAAATACTTACAATATTAAAGCCTATTTAAATAGCTAATTTTTCCCCACCAATGGGCATTTGAAACGCAGTTAAATAATGTATATAAGAGAGCTGCAGTCAAAAATCTCATTCATATCTGCCAATTGTTTTTCAAAAGTTTTCGTTTAAGCAGTGGTAAAACTTACAGGAGTTATAAAATGATGAATAAAACTTAATGTAAAGCACTTAATGACAAATGTTAATTGTAATTTTAATAAAATTCATTTAAAAAATGTCATGATATGGACCTAGTGAAACATCAAGAATGGGGAATGACGGTTATTAACCTGAATTCAAGGATTTCATGTTCAAGTTAGAAAGAAAACAGCCACAGCTTTAAATAACAAGGTCGATCAAAGTTAATTTTAGGAAACAAGGGACCAAAGATAAGAATAAATAAAGTCATAAAATACATTACTTAATGCCAAAAGCAAACGAAATGAAGACATGATTATACAATTAAATTAATATGTATTACCTTGAAAACAAACTTTTTCCTTCACACACCACACTCACTTGTGTCCTAGGATAAAGTAGAATTATTCGCCTTTTTTGTAAACGCAGAATTTATCTCCAGCAAGCGTTGATCAGTGGTCAGCAGCTGCATAGAACCAGGAGGGTCTGGTATCTATCTTGATTAGGCGCTCAGAGTGCCCAAAATGTTGAAAAATAAGACATTTCTCTATTTCAGACAGTTGTAATTTTGCAAGTAATGAAGCCAAACGATGGTGATTTGTTGTGAAATTATAAACCCTTGTGAGATCCAAGCGTTTTAGGATATCATTAATGCTGTGTCAGCCACTTGCATAAATTCTACTTTTTCCATGCTTGCAATTATGTATGGACCATCTATATCAACTCCCGCCTCTACATGTATTTTCGACTCTGTTTAATATCTAATTGCTTTAATTGTTTCTGATAAAAATATCACGGGGATCAGATGATTCCCACCTTTGCCTTGTTGGTATGTTATCAGCATAGAACTTTGGTCAAAGTTTTCTGGAAGATGACTTTTTATAACCCAGTCTCCATTGGCTGCTTCATGCCATTGATAAATTTTTAACCTTAAAGGTTCCCCTGCGGTCTTCGCACCAATTACTATGAAAACAGTTGATGCTGCAGATCAAACAGTGACAAAGGTATTAGATGGATGTGCATGTTTCAATTTAAGGCATTGTAGTATTACATTCATCAACTAACATTCTCACATAATCATCATTAGGTAATTTTATAGGTTTCCGCAAACATCTATTCCTTCTCTAATTGAGATCGTAATATGCGTCAACAAATATTTCATTCTCTAACAATTTAAAAGCCTTTAAAAATTCTATGACTGACACGGAATTTTTATCATCACATTCAACAAGATAATGACCAATTAATATCTGTCCCGGAATTTTTAATAGATTTAATATGGATATTTTAGGTTCACTCTTTTGGCCAGATACTGCCATTTGGTTAAATTCTTTTTATGGACGTTCACACAGCTTGTTGATTGCTCTACTAAGAATGATAATCATTTCTCTTTTATACATACCTGTGCATAATGACATGGTACATATAGTTTAACATCTGTTTGCTAATTGTAGAAAGAGAGAAACTTCAGATATAGATCAGAAGTTAAACGCATTCAACTACGCACTGTTTTTCTACCTTCTGTCACTTTATCTTGTTTCTTCTGGAGAAAAATGAAAGACCTCATGCCTATCATCAAAATTATTTGATCAGTTTTAATATAATCACTAACATCTTCAAGTAGCAATGTACTTATTAGTTCTTTGAAATAATTGGGATAATCTTGAACAGGTATAGATGTAATTGATAACACGAGAACCATAACATTTACACCAGAAGCAGGGAAACTTAGATAATGTCGTGCTTTAATTCCTTTACCAAAAAACCGTTTACTTGCAAAGCAAATGATTGGCAGAATTGGAATTCAAATAAAATTAATAGAATTTATTCACTCTCTCATTTCTTCTGATTTAATATGACTACGTTGTGATCTCGTAAACCTTGCTTTCTCATTATAGCAGTTTTTCGACTTTGATCCACACGATCAAGTTTCAACCGATTTGTTACTGATGGTTCATCCTAATGTTTACTTAGAATGCGACAATTTAATTGTGATTGTATGGTCTTACAAAATACGCATGGTCTTTGTGGTTTTTTATAATTCTTGAATTGATCTTTATCTTGTTTGCTGTCAGGAACTTTTTGCATTTGTGGCGCTGTAGGGAAATCTTCATGGTAAACTGTTTCATTATCAGTGTCTACTATACTTAAGTCATGATCTTCTGCAAAGCTAGATTCGTTAAATCAAATATGCATCGAGACATACACTTTTCAAGAGCAGCAGTCAACTTTTTTTCCTTGTTTAAAGACACATGTGTATATGCAACTTTCTCAAGTTTAACTAAATTTTTATAAGGTATCTACTTTATTTAAGGTATCGTCTAACATAACCTCAGAACATTTAATTGGAGTAAACGTCCCAGACATATTCGTTTCAAACACAGCAATGAATATTCTTATGGTTACCATCACCTGTTTCTATGATATATAAGGCATCTTTTAATGCAATGCCTGAATGATTATGCATTTCAGACATACTAGTCTCGTGCACAGCAGTGACTACCCGAAATTCAGGGCTGCTGCAATAACTTTGCCTGTCTAATGACCAGTTTGAATCGCTCTCGTGTTTACCTGTATATTCGTGAATGTCTATGATACACAAGACATCATTTACTTCAATTCCAGAATGATAAAATGAAGTGTCTGCCCCAAAGAGACCTGTTTCAAGCATATCAGGCAGCACATCGCCAAACTTAGGACTGCTGCAGTAGTTTCCGTTATTATCAGTGTCTACGATATTATGCAAGGGGTCATAATTGACAACTAAAGTCAATACTTCTCCAATTCTTGGACTGATGCAATCCATTTCCTGGCCCAGTGAAATTTTATTAATCAACTCCAGTAGATGTTCCAAATCGGAATCTGAAACTTCAAAACTTAGTTTTTTTAAATCTTTAGTGTTATCAGGTGATAACTCTTATTTAACTTTTATGATTTGTAATTCACAATTTCCACAAAGTGAAAGTGGTACATTTGCCTCCGATGCTATTTGATGTGATGAATTATGATCAAGAAATCTTGGATACCAAGCAACATCCTATATGAAATAAATTAGTATATGGTGAAAACGAATGTGTACAATTTTTGCCTTTGAAAGAGACACATCAAGATAAGTTAAATGAACATGTATGTTTCTATGTGTATAGATATACATCAGTATGAGTAAAAATTTTGTTTCTCAAAACCTACATATTCCCATTAGCTTTACAAAAAATTTAAAAATTAAATATTGCACACTGTGAAAATATGACATTAGTCGCAATCCCGTTAAAACAATCAGATACCTACAGTGATTACACATACATTTTAACTCCAAGTCATCAGTTGCACGTCCTTGCCATAATCGTATCTATAAAATAAAAAAATTGAAATGGTGATGGTAAGGCAAATTAAATTATACCAAACTGAATTAATGATCTACTATTTGCACTGAGCCAGCATTTTTTTATACAAAACTAAGTTTCTGTGTGCATGTATGTTCCACTACTCCTCTGTACTGGGGATAGTTATGAGCCCGAAACTTTCCGAGAATAAATCAAAACGACCCATAGTGTGAGAAAAACAAAATCTTCTGAAATTTATTTTTTTAGATTGTATTTAAGAAAACCATATGATCGTAAACAATTGTGAAATCTAATGCATTGATAGTGCTGGAAATCAAATGGAATTGTAACAAAATTATCCCCAGTTTGAACCAAAAATAGACATTTAAATAAAAACAACAATAATTCAAATTATCTGTTGAAATGGGGTGGGGGTTGAATATTTTACCAAGTGGATAGCCCTTCATTTCAAAAAGAAGCCACTTGAGGGTTAGCCATTTCCCTAAACATCAAAATACATGTCTTTATATTCCCCATGTAGAATAAGAAGACATGAGTACCATGCTGAAGCATTATGCTAAGATGTCATAATCAATAAATGTTAAAATAATAATATTAACCCAAACCTGTGTGTTGTTGTTCGCAGTTATTCAACTACCTCATTGCACTGTTTTGAATGCCAATGCCGCAGCATATAAGCAGGCTTTAGTCACACTTGACAATCGGCAAAAAGTGTCAACCCCACACAAATACTCAATTACAGAGACTAACATCACTCCCAACATGGCAGCAATCTCTTACCAGAGCAAGCAGCATCACGAAAAACTTCATACCCCGCTATATAAAATAATTACTTACTTCGAATCTGTGTCAATCTCAGTTTGGCAAAAAAAGAATTTTTTGACTCAGTTTAAAAATCATTAAAAATGATTATGTTTCAGTAGATCAAAAACTTTTCATTATGTTGTGGAATTCCTAAAACTTTCATAAGATCAACAGTTCAATTTTTGAATAGTTCAACATCTCACTTTTGTATATGTGGCCCTAACTAAATATTCAGCTATTCAATTACGATTTGAATAGTTCAAGAGTTTTGTAAGTCACGTTATATTAATTCTTGATCAAATGAAGAATTAAGTTTTGGAATGTCACTTTAAAATAATACTCAAGCAAAGGAGGAATTGTAGTTCAATGACTTTTGTATAGGTCACCTCAACGTAATTCTTGAATTATTGAGTAACTAAAAAATTACAGGTAATTCTTGGGCAAATGAGGAATTAACAAAACTACCATGACATTTTTACTTGACCTTCAAGAGAGTATTGAGCAAATGAGGAATGACATTTGAATATGTCACCTTAAAGGAATACTAAAGCAAATAAAGAAGTATAGCTCTTTAACTTATTTATATTTCAACCCAACGTAATTTTTAAGGAAATGAGGAGATACAAAGTTACAACGAATTTTGCATAGGTCAACTTAATGTAGTACTTGAGCAAATAGAGAATTAAAAAATACACTAAATATTTTTAATGTATCCATATGATACCACAAAGCAATTCTCGACCAAACGAGGAACTCTAAAATCAGAATGACTTGTGTATGTCACCATAATGTAATCATGAGCAAATGAGGAATTGATAAAACACAATGACAATTTTATGTGATTTTCAGGAGAGTTTTGAGCAAATGAGGAATGAGTTGTGTATATGACACCTTAAAGCAATACTGAAGCAAATAAAAAATTATAGTTCAGCAACTTTTGTATATTTAACCTCAACGTAATTCCTTAGAAAATGAGGAAATACAACAATACATTGACTCCTGTATTTGTCATCTTAAAATAATTCTTGAGCAAGTAAGGAATTGCAAAATACACAAAAATTTGAATATGTATGTATATGATACCTCAACGTAATTCATGAGCAAGTTATGAACTCCGAAATCACCATGACTTGTATATGTCACCATAAAGTAATCATAGGCATCTAAGAAAATAACAAAAACACCATGTTTTTATGTGACATTCAAGAGAGTATTGAGCAAATGAGGAATGAGTTTTGAATATATTACTTTAATGTCATTCTCAAGCAAATGAGGAATATTAGTTCAATGACTAATTTATAAGCCAACTCAACGAATTTTTTTAGGAAATGAGAAGTTACAAATTTACCATGACTTTTGCATATGTCCCCTAAAGGTAATTGTAATCCTTGAGCAAATGGGGAAGTAAAATAAAAACTAAATTTAGCGAAACCTTAAAGTAATTCATGAGCAAATGAGGAACTACAAAATGACAATGACTTGTATATCTCACCAAAAAGTAATCTTGGGCAATTGACCTTTTTGTTTGACATGCAAGAGAATATCGAGCAAATAAGGAATGACATTTAAATATTTCACCTTAAAGTAAAACTCAAGCTAATAAGGGATTATAGTTTGAAGACTTATTTATATGTCAATTTAACGTAATTTTTTAGGAAATTAGGAGATACGAAATTACAATCACTTTTTTACATGTTACCTTAATGTAGTTCTTAAGCAAATGGGGAATTACAAAATACCCAAAATTTAGTGATACCTTAAAGCAATTCTTCAGCAAATGAGGAACTAAAAAATCACAATTACTTGTTTATGTCACCAAAAAGTAATAATGGGAAACTGAGATGTTAAAAAAACTTCAATGACCTCTTTTTTTGACATTCTAGAGGGTATTGAGCAAATAAAAAATGAGTTTTAAATACGTCACCTTGAAGTAATACACAAGCAAATAAGGAATCATAATTCAATTACTTTTGTATATGTCAATTCAACGTTATTTTTTAGTAATTGAAGAGATACAAAATTATAATCATTTTTGTATATGTTACCTTAAAGTTACCCTTGAGCAATTGGGGAATTACAAAATACACTAAATTTTGTTTATGTATGTATATGATATCTTAAAGAATTTATTCAGCAAATGAGGAACCACTAAATCGCAATGACCTGTATATTTCACCACAATATAATCATGGGCAAACGAGGAATTGCCAGAAATAGCATCATCTTACATGGTTACCTTTAAGTGAGTATTGAGCAAATGTGCAATGAGTTTTGACTAGTACATTATAAAGAATAAGTCAAGCAAATGAGGAATTATAGTTCAATGATATTTTTATATGTCACCTCAACGTAATTCTTGAGTTAATGAGGGACTAAAATATTACAGTGACTTGATTATGTCACCATAAGGTAAACATTAGAAAATGAGGAATTTACAAACATACCATGAGGTTTTGCTGCGACCTTCAAGAGAGTATTGAGCAAATGAGTAATGAGTTTTAAATATGTCATCTCAAAGTATTACTCAACCAATTGAGGAAGTTGAGTTTGTAAACTCAACGTAATTATTTAAAAAATGAGGAGAAACAAAATTACAATTACTTTCGCATATATGTCACTTTAAAGTATTTCTTGAGCAAATGAAGAATTTCAAAACACACCAAGTTTAGTGACCCCTTAGAGCAACATTTGAGTTAATGAGGAACTAGAAAATAACAAAGACTTGTATATGTCACAAAAAATTAATCATGGGCAATGCATAAATAACCAGAATATCTTGACCTTATTATGTGACCATTAAGAGAGTGTGGAGAAAATGAAGAATGAGTTTTGAATATGACACCTTAAAGTAACCATCAAGCAAATTAGGAATTATAGCTCAATGACATTTTTATTTGTCACCTCAACGTAATTCTTGAGATAATAAGGGACTAAAATATTACAGTGACTTGATTATGTCACCATATAGTAAAAATGAACAAATGAGGAATTAACAAAAATACCATGAACTTTTGTTTCGACCTTCAAGAGAGTTTTGAGCATATGAGGAATAAATTTTGAATATTTCGTCTCAAAGTAATACTCAAGCAAATGAGGAAGTATAGTTTGATGACTTATTTATATGTCAACTCAACGTAATTTTTTAGGAAATGAGGAGATCACAAAGTTATATTCTTTTTTGAATATGTCTCCTTAAAGTAATTCTTGAGCAAATATGGGGTTTCAAAATACACTAAGTTTAGTGACACTTTATAGCAATTTTTGAGCAAATGTGGAACTAAAAAACACAACGACTTCTATGTCACCAAAAATTTTTCATGTTCAGTGAAGAATTAGCTAAAAAAATATGGCCTGTTTATGTCACTTTCATAAAATTATTGAGAAACTGAAGAATAATATTGGAATATGTCACCTTAACTAATACTCAGCCAAATTAGGAATTATAGCTCAATGACTTATTCATATGTCAACTAAACGTAGTTTTTTATGAAATGGCGAGACAAAAAATTACAATCATCCATTTTTGTATATGTCACCTTAAAGTAGTTCTTGAGCAAATGGGGATTTACAAAATAAAATAAGTTTTGTGATAGCTTAAAGCAATTCTTGAGCAAATGAGAAATTAAAAAATCACAATGAATTGAATATATCACCAAAAAGAAATCATGGGCTAATGTGGAATTAACTAAAATACCATGACCTATTTATAGGACCTTCAAAGGAGTATTGAGCAAATGAGGTATGAGTTTTGTTTATATTCACCTGAAAGTAATACTCAATCAAATGATGAATTATCATTCATTGATTTATTATATGTCACTTCAACGTAAACCTTGAGTTAATGAAAGACTAAAATAATACAGTCACTGCTATATGTAATAATAAAGTAATCTTGAGCAAATGAAGAATTAAAAAAATATCCATGTCCTTTATATGTGACCTTCAAGAGAGTATCGAGCAAATGAAGAATGAGTTTTGAAAATGTCGCCTAAAAGTAATACTCATGCAAATGCGGAATTATAGTTTACTGACTTTTGTATATGTCACCTCAATGTAATTCTTTAGTTAATGAGGAACTACGAAATTACAACGGTTTTTGCAATTGTCATTTGGACGAGATTTAGTGAATTAGAAAAGAACTTAAACATTACAGTGACATTTATATGTCACTGCAACGCAGTTCTTGAGCAAATGAGGAACTACCAAATTACAATGACTTTAGCATAGGTCACCTCAAAGTAAGTTTTGAGTTAATGAAGAACTAATAAGTTACAGTGACTTTGGTATGTCACCACAACATGCTTATTGAGCAAATGAGGAACTAAAAAATTACAGTGACATGTATATGTCACAATAAAGTAATCATGAGCAAATGAGGAAATATCAAAGATACCACGACCATTTTATGTGACCTTCGGAAGAGTAGTGAACAAATCAGTTTTGAATATGTCACTTTAAATTAATACTCAAGTGAATGAAGAATTATAGTTCAATCACTTTGTAATATATCACCTCAACGTAATTCTTGAGTTAATGAGATATTAAAAAATTACAGTGATTTGTATATGTGACAATAAATTAATCATGAGCAAATGAGGAATTAACAAAAGAACCAATACTTTTTTATGTGACCTTGAAGATAATATTAAACAAATGTGCAATGAGTTTTGAATATGTCACTCTAAAGTAATACTCATGCAAATGAAGAATTATATTTCAATGACTTTTGTATATGTCACCTCAATGTAACTCTTTAGTTAATGAGGAATTACAAAATTACAACGAATTTTGCATTTGTCACTTCGATTTAATTTAGTGACTTAATCAAGAACTAAAATCTTACAGTGACATTTGTGTGTCTCCTCAACATACTTCTTGAGCAAATGAGGAACTACAAAATTACAGTGACTTGTATATGTCACAATAAATTAATCATGAGCAAATGAGGACTTATCAACGGTACCACGATCTTTTAATGTGACCTTCAGGAGAGTATTGAGCCAATGAGTTTTGAATGTGTCACCTTAAAGTAATTCTCAACTAATTCAGGAATTAAGTTCAATTAATTTTGTATATGTCTCCTCAAAGTAATTCTTGAGTTAATGAGGGACTAAAAACTTATATTGGCTTGTATATGTCCCAATAAATTCATCATAAGCAAATGAGGAAGTAACAAAAATACCATTATGTTTTTATTTTGCAAGCAAGAGAGTATGGAACAAATGAGGAATTAGTTTTGAATACGTCACATTAAAGTAATACTCAATCAGATGAAGAATTACAGTTTAATGACATTGGTATATATCACTTCAACGTAATTTTCGAGTTAATGAGAGATTAAAAAATTACAGTGACTTGTATATGTAACTATAAAGTAATCATGAGGAACTAAGAATTAACAAAATTATCATGAATTTTTTATGTGACCTTGAACACAGTATTGAGCAAATAAGGAATGAGTTTTGAACATCTCACTCTAAAGTAATTCTCATGCAAATGAGGAATTATAGTTCAATGACTTTTGTATATGCCTCGTCAATGTAATTCTTTAGTTAATGAGTAACTACAAAATTACAACAACTTTTGCATTTGTCATTTCGACGTAATTTAGTGAGTTAATGAAGAATTGAAAAATTATAGTGACATTTTTATGTCAACTCAACGTACTTCTTGAGCAAATGAGGAAGTAAAAAACTACAATGAATTTAGCATGCGTCACCTCAAGGTAATTTTGAGTTAAGGAAGAGCTAAGAAATTACATTGACTTTTGCATGTTACCTCAACATACTTCTTTAGTTAAAGATCGATTAAAAATAACAGTGACTTGTATATGTAATAATAAAGTAATGATGAGCAAATGAAGAACTAACAAAAATACCATGACTTTTATATGTGACCTTCAGTAGAATTTGGAGCAAATGAGAATTGAATTTTAAAAATGTCACTTAAAGTAATTCTCATTTAAATGAGGAATTAAAGCTCAAAAAATTTTGTATATGTTACCTGAACGTAATTCTTTAGTTAATGAGAAACTACAAAATTACAACAACTTTTTCATTTGTCACTTCGAAGTAATTTAGTGATTTCAAATATATTTTTGTTTATCAACTCAAGCATTAATATTTTAAAAGATATAAAACGCATGTCATGAGTTATAAATTTTATTGAACGAAGTTTCAGGAGTCATGCTGCTCCTATAATCAGGCTAGGTATAATTAACAATTTTTAGGTTTTTATAGGAATAGCGTAGGCTCGAAATCAAGTTTTTTTGAAAAGTTTTAATTAGTTTATTAGTGACGTTACGGATATAGACTTTTGCGGACTGACAAGGATTGCTTATATCGTTAGTAACCAGATATCGGGAAGAATATACGAAATTCGGATTATATCGTTAGGTTTTTTGACGGAGTAGATAGCTTCTTTAATTTTGCGAGAGACAAGGCAAATTTCGGAGTCAATCTTCGATTCGTTTTCCCATTGAAATGAATGATGTTTTTCCCATGAGTCTATAGCGATTTCGTTAGATTTGTCGTATTTTTTGACTGCGCGCTTGTGTTCGTTTAGTTCTGTTTTTTAAGGATCTTTTGGATTCACCGATGTATACAGAAGGACAACTTTGGCATGGAATAAAATAGATAATGTTGCTCTTTTAATCAATTTCGAGAGGGTCTTAAATTAAATTGCGTAACGTCTGCTGCGAGTAAAAAGTTATTCGATTATTATGCTGTGTAAAAATACGTTTCAAGGATTCACTTAAGCGAGGGACATATGGAAAGTTAACAGAGCTTTTCGGATCTTCTTTTGTTGGCTGAATGGCTGGTTTAGGAGTATTGAGTTTTTTGCGTTTTTGTTTGATAAATTCTTTTAGATAGTTGTTAGCGATAAGAACGGTTTCGACGATATTCCTATAAAAAGCTAAAAATTTTTAAATGTAACTAGCCTGATGATAGGAGCAGCACGACTCCTGAAACGTCGCTCAATAAAATTTATAACTCATGACATGGGTTTTATATCTTTTTAAATAAGTATCTTAGTGAGTTAATGAAGATCAGAAAAATTACAGTGACATTTGCGTGTCACCTCAAGGTACTCCTTGAGTAAATGAGGAACTACAAAATTACAGTGACTTGTTTATGTCACAATAATATAATCATGAGCAAATGAGGAATTATCAAAGATACCACGATTAAATTTCAATGACTTTTGTATATGTCACCTCAAAGTAATTCTTGAGTTAATGAAGGACAAAAAACTTACATTGACTTGTATATGCCACAATAAGTTCATAATGAGCAAATGAGGAATGAAGAAAAATACCATGAGTTTTAAATGTGTCCTTCAAAATAGTATGGAGCGAATGAGGAATGAGTTTTGAATATGTCACCTTAATGTAATACTCAAGCAAATGAGGAATTATAGTTTGATGCCTTTTGTATATGTCATGTCAACGTAATTCTTGAGTCAATGAAGAACTAAAAAATTACAGTGACCTTTTTATGTCACAATAAAGTAATCATGAGCAAATGAGGAATTATCTAAAGTACTATCATTTATGTGACATTCAAGAGAGTGTTGAGCCAAGGAGGATTGAATTTTGAATATGTCTCCTTAAAGTAATACTCAAGCAAAGGAGAAATTACAGTTTTATTACTTATGTATATGTCAACTCTACGTAATTGTTGAGTTTATGGAAAAATTAAAAAATTACAGGGACTTTAGTATATCACTTCAAGAAAGTTCTTTAATAAATGAGGAACTACAAAATTACAATGACTTTTGCATATGTCACTTCAACGTAATTTTGGAGTTAAATAAGAACGAAAAATTACGGTGCATTTGTATGTCACATTAAAATATTTCTTGACCAAATGACAAAATACAAAGAAACAGTGACATGTATATGTCATAAAGAAGTAATCATGAGAAAACGAGGAATTATCAAAAATACCATGATCTTTGTATGTGACGTTCAATAGAGAATTGAGCAAATGAGGAATGAGTTTTGATAAAGGTTACCTTAAAGTAATACTCAAACAAATAATGAATTATTATTCAATGATTTTGGTATATGTCACCGCAACTTAATTACTAAAATAAAGAAAAACTTCTAAATTACAATGATCTTGGGATATGTCACCTCAACTTAATTTTTGAGTTAATGAAGAGCTAAAAAACTGCAGTGAGTTTTTTATGTCACCTCAACACACTTCTACAGTTAAAAAGGGATTAAAAAATTACAATGACTTGTATATGTAATAATAAAGTAATCATGAGCAAATGTGGAATTAACAAAAATACAATAACCTTTATATGTGACCTTCAAGAGAGTATGGAGCAAATGAGAAATGCGTTTTGAAAATTTCACCTTAAATTAATACTCATTCAAATGAGTAGTTACAGTTCATTGACTTTTGTATATATCACCTTAACGTATTTCTATAGTTATTGAGGAACTACAAAATTACAACGACTTTTGCATTTGTCACTTCGACGTAGTTTAGTGACAAATTGAAGAACAGAAAAGTTACAGTGACATTAATATGTCACCTCAACATACTTCTTGAGCAAATGAAGAACTAAAAATTTACAATGACTTTAGCATGTGTCACTTCAAAGTACTTTTTGAGTTAATGAAGTAATAAAAAATTACAGTGACAATTTTATGTCGCAATAAAGTAATCATGAGCAAATGAGGAAACATCAAAAACACGATGAACTTTTTTTGTGACCTTCAAGAGAGAATTGAGCAAATAAGGAAAGAATTTTGAATATTTTAGCGTAAAGTAATACTCAACCAAATGAGGAATTATAGCTCATTGACTTTTATATGTGCTACCTCTTCGTAGTTCTTGAGTTACTGAAGAAATAAAAAGGTACGGTGACATTTGGATGTCACTTAAACGTACTTCTTAAGCAAATAAAGAACTACAAAATTACAGTGACTTCGATATGTCACAATAAATTATTCTTGAGAAAATGAGGAAATATCAAAGATACAGTGACCGTTTTACGTGACCTTCAAGAGAATATTGAGCAAATGAAGAATGAGTTTTGAATGTGTCACCTGAAACAACTAATACTCAAGCAAACGAGGAATTATAGTTTAATGACTTTTGTATGTGTTACTTCAACGTATTTCTTTAGTTATAGAAGGACTAAAAAATTAAGGTGACTATTTTATATCACCTCAACGTGCTTCGTAAGCAAATTAATAACTACAAAAATACAATGACTGTTATATATGACACCTCGAAGTAATATTGAGTAAAGGAAGAACTAAGAAATTAGAGTGAATATGTATGACACATCAGCGTACTTCTTGAGAAAATATGGAACTACAAAATTACAGTGATTGGTATATGTCACAATAAGGTAAACATGAACAAATGAGGAATTATCATATATACCATGACCTTTTTATGTGACCTTCAAGTAAGTATTGAGCAAATGAAGAATGAATTTTGAATAAATAACTTTAAACTAATACTCAAACAAACAAGGAATTATAGTTTAATGACTTTTGTATATGTCACCGCCACGTAATTCTTGAGTTAATGAGGGACTAAGAAAAAAAGTGACTTTTTTATGTCACCTCAATATTCTTCTTGAGAAAATCAGGCACTACAAAATTAATATGACTTGTAGATGTCACAGTAGAGTAATCATGAGCAAACGAGGAATTATCAAAGATACCATGACCTTTTTATGTGACCTTTATCTGAGTATTGAGCAAATGAAAAATGAGTTTTGGATATGTCACCTTAAAGTATTACACAAGCAAAGAAGCAGCTACTTTTCAATGACATTTGTATATGTCACCTAAACGTACTTTATGAGTCAATGAGGAACTAAAGAATTAAAGTGACTTTTGGTATGTCCCCTCAATGTATGTCTTGAGCAAATGAAGAACTATAAAATTACAATGACATTTTTATATGTCACCTCATTTTAATTCTTGAGTAAATGAGGAAATACAAATTTACAGTGACTTGTATATGTAACAAAAAATTTTTCATGAGCAAATGAGAAATTAACAAATTTACCATGACCTTTTTATGTGACCTTGAAGTGCGTATTGAGCAAATGAGGAATGAGATTGGAATTATTTCACCTTTAATTAATACTTAAGCAAATGGGGAACTATAGTCCAATGAATTTTGTATATGTTACCTAAAAGTAATTCTTGAGCTAATGATGGACTAAAAATTTACAGTGACTTGTATACTACACAATAAATTATTCATGAACAAATGAGGAAATAACAAAGAAACCATGAACACTTTACGTGACGTTCAGGAGAGCATTGAGCAAATGAATAATGAGTTTTGAATATGTCACCTTGAAGTATTACTCGAGCAAATGAGGAACTATATTTTAATGACTTTGGTTTATGTCACCTCAACATAATTCTTGAGTAAATGAGGGACTAAAAAATTGAAGTAACTTTTGAATGTCACCTCAGCGTGCTTCTTAAGAATTAAAGGAACTACAAACTTACAGTGATTAGTATATGTCATAATAACGTAATCATGTGCAAATGAGGAACTATCAAATATATCATGACCATTTTATGTCTTCTTCAATGAGTATTGAGCAAATGAAGAATGAATTTTGAGTATGTAACCTTAAAGTAATACTCAAGCAAATGAGAAATTATAGTTCAATGACTTTTGTATATTTCACCTAAACGTAATTCTTGAGTTAATGAGGCAATAAAAACGTATGGTGACTTGTTTAAGTTTCAATAAATTAATCATGAATAAATGATTAACTAAAAAAATTACCATGACTTTTTTAGGTGATCAACAAGAGAATATAGAGCAAATGAGATATTAGTTTTGAATATGTGACTGTAAATTAATACTCAAGCGAAAATGGAATTATACTTCAATGACTTTATTATATGTCACCTCAACGTAATTCTGCAACTATTTATGGACTTAAAAATTACAATAACTTGTATAGTTAACAATAAAGTAATCAAGAGCAATTGAGGAATTAACTAAAATACCGTGACTTTTTAATGTGACCTTCAAGAGAGAATTGAGCAAATGATGAATAAATTTTAAATATTTAACTTTAAAGTAATACTCAAGCAAATGAGGAACTAAAGATTTATGACTATTGTATTTGTCATTTCAATGTACTTACTGCGTAAATGAGGGACTTAAAAATTACAGTGACTTGTATATGTCACAATAAGGTAATCATGACCAAGTTAGGAATTGACAAAAATACCATGACATTTTTATTTTACTTTCAAGAGAGTATTGAGAAAATGAAGATAGAGTTTTGAATTGTCGCTTTAAAGTAATACTCAAGCAAATAAGAATTTACAGTTTGATGACTTTTGCACATATCATCTCAACATAACTCTGGAGTTAATTAGGAACTAAAAATATAAATTGATTTTTGAATATGTCACCTCAAAATAGTTTGAATTGTCCTCTTATGGTAATACTCAAGTAAATGAGGAATTACAGTTTAATGACTTTTGTACTTGTCACCTCAACTTACTTCTTAAGCAATTAAGGAACTACAAAATTACAGTGACTTCTATATGTCATAAAAAACGAATCATGAGCAAATGAGGAATTATCAAATATACAATGACATATTTATGTGACATTCATAAGAGTATTGAGCAAATGAGGATTGAGTTTTGAACATGTCACTTTAAAGTAATTCTCAACTAAATGAGGACTTAGAGTTCAATGATTTTCGTATATCACACCAGAACGTAATTCTTGAGTTAATGAGGTAAAAAAAAATTGCGGTAACTTGTATATGTAAAATAAGGTAATCATGAGCAAATTAGGAACAACCAAAATCACCATGACTTTTTATGTGACCTTGAAGAGAGTATTGAGTAAATGATAAATGTGTTTTGAATATTTAACCTTAAAGTAATACTCCGGCAAATGAGGATATATAGTTCAATGACTTTTGTATATGTCATCTCAATTATATCTTGAGTTAACGATGAACTACAAAATTAAAATTACTTTTGCATATTTCACTTCTACGTAATTATTGAGCTAAAAAAGAACTAAAAAACTACAGTGACTTTTGTATGTCACCTTAACGTACCTCTTCAGTAAATAAGGAATTAAAAAAAACACCATGACTTTTTTATGTGACCTTGAAGAGAGTATTGAGTAAATGATAAATGAGTTTTGAATAAGTCACCTTAAATTAATACTCATGCAAACGAGGAATCATACTTCAATGACTTTTGTATATGTCACTTCAACGTAAATCTTGTGTTAATGAGGGACTAAAAAATTACAGTAACTTGTATATCTGAAAAAAAAATAATCTTGAACAAATGTGGAATTAAAAAAATGCCATTAAATTTTTACGTGAACTTAAAGAAAGTATTCAGCAAATGAGGAATGAGATTTGAATATGTCACCTTAAAGTAATACTTATGCAAGTAACGAATTATAGTTCAAAGACTTTTGCATATGTCACCACAACGTAGTTCTTGAGTTAATAAGGGAGTAAAAAATTACAATACCTTGAAAATGTCACAATAAATAATATTTAGCAAGTAAGGAAATAAAAAAATACCATGACCTTTTTATGTGACATTGCAGAGAGTATTGAAAAAGTGAGAAATGATTTCTGAATATGTCACCTTAAAGAAATACTCATGCAAATGAGGAATTATAGTTAAATGACATTTCTATATGTCACCTCAAAGTAATTCTTGAGTTAATGTTGAAGTACCTCATTACAATGACTTTTTGATATATCACCTCTACTTACTTTTTGAGTTAATGAAGAACTACAAAGTTACGGTATCTTGTATATGACACAGTGATGTCATCTTGAGAAAACGTGGAATTATCAAAATAACCATAATTTATGTGACCTTCAAGAAAGTATTGGATTAATGATGAATGAGTTTTGAATATGTCACCTTAGATTAATACTCATAAAAATGAGGAATTTTAGTCCTATGACTTTTGTATATGTCAATGCAATGTAATTCTTGAGTAAATGAGGCACTAAAAAATTACAGTAACTTGTAAATGAAACAATAAACAATCGTTAGCAATAGAGGAATTAAAAAAATACCATGACTTTTTTATGTGACCTTAAAGACAGTATTTAGCTAAAGAAGAATGAGATTTGAATTAGTCATCTTAAAGTATTACTCATGCAAAAAAAGAACTATAGTTTAATGACTTTTGTATATGTCATCTCAACGTAATTCTTGAGTTACTGGTGAATTACAAAATTACAACGACTTTTGCATATGTCACTTCTACGTAATTTTTGAGATAATGGAGAACTACAAAGTTACGGTAACTTGTATATGTCACAAAGAAGTAATCATGAGAAAATGATGATTTATCAAAGATAACCTGACCTTTTTACGTGATATTCAGAAGAGTATTCAGGAAATGAAGAATGTGTTTTAAATATGTGACATTAAAGTAATACTCAAGCAAATGAGGAATTATAGTTTGCTGACTTTTTTATATGTCACTTCAACGTAATTCTTGAGTTAATGACGGACTAAAAAATGACGGAATCTTGTAAATGTAACAATAAAGTAATCTTCAGCAAATGAGGATTTAAAGAAATACCACGACTTTTTTATGTGATCTTCAACACAGAAATCAGCAAATAAGGAATGATATTTGAATATGTCGCCTTAAAGTATTATTAATGCGAATGAGGAATTATAGCTCAATGTCTTTTCTGTATGTCACATCAACGTAGTTTTTGAGTTAGGGTTAACCCTAACCCTAACCCTAACCGGTTAAAGATGTAAAAAAATACAATGACTTTTACATAAGTCACCTCTACGTCATTTTTGAGTTAATGAAGAAGTATAAAGTTACGGTAACTTGTTTATGTCGCAATGAAGTAACTTTGAGCAAACGTGGAATTAGCAAATTAACCAAAATTTATGTGACCTTCAAGAGAGTATTGAGCAAACCTGGGATGAGTTTTGAATTCTTCACCTTAAAGTAATAATCATGCAAATAAGTAACTATAGTTTGATTATTTTTTTTTATGTCATTCCAACTTAATTGTTGAGTTAATGAGGAAGTAAAAAAACTCAAAGACATTAGTATGTCACATCAACTTAATTCTTGAACAAATGAAGATTTAATAAAAAATACCATGACTTTTATATGTGACCGTGAAGAGAGTATTGAGCAATTGAGGAACGAGTTTTGAATATGTCACCTTAAATTAATACTCATGTTTATGAGGAATTATAGTTCAATGACTTTTGTATATGTCACTTCAAGGTAATTCATGAGTTAATGATGAAGTATAAAACTACAAAGACTTTTGTATATGTCACAACAGCGTAGTTTTTGAGTTAATGGTGAAATACAAAATTAAAATAATTTTGCATATGTCACCTTTACGTAATTATTGAGTTAATCAAGAAGTACAAAGTTGCGGTAACTTGTATATGTCACAATAAAGTAACTTTGAGAAAACGTGGAATTATCAAAAAACCATAATTTATGTAACTTTCAAGAGAGTATTGAGTAAATGAGGAATGAGTATTGAACAAATGAGGAATGAGTTTTGAATATATCACATTAAAGTAATATTCATGCAAATAACAAATTATAGTTAATTGATTTTTGTATATGTCACCTCAACGTAATTATTGGGGTAATGAGGAAGTCAAAAATTACAGTGACTTTTATATATGACGACAACGTACTTCTTGATTAAATGAGGAACTACGAAATTAAATTGAATTTTGTATATATCACTTCAACGTAGTTCTTGACTTAATAAGGAAATTAAAAAATTACAGCGACTTGAATAGTTAAAAAAAAAATTAATCATGAGCAAACAAGGAATTAACAAAAATACCATGACCTATTTATGTGACATTTAAGACCATTATGAGCAAATGAGAAATGAGTATTGATTATTTCACCTGAAAGTAATACTCATGCAAATGCGAAATTATTATTCAATGACTTTTGTATATGTCACTTCAACGTAATTCTTGAGTTAATGAGGGACTTAAAAATTAAGGTAACTGGTTTATGTAATAAAAAAGCAATCATGAGCAAATGAGGATTAATCAAATATACTATGACCTATTTATGTGACATTTAGAGGAGTAGTGAGCAAATGAAGAATGAGTTTTGAATATGTCACCTCAACGTATTTATTGTGTTAATGAGGGACTATAAAAGTTATAATGACAATTGCATATGTCACTTCTATGTAATTTTTGAGTTCATATAGAGCTAAAAACTTACAGTGAATTTTGTATGTCACCTTAGCTTACTTATTGAGCGAATGAGGAACTACAAAATTACAGTGACTTCTATATATCACAAAAAAGTAATCATGAAAAAATTAGGGTTAATAACAGATATGATGACCTTTTAACGTGACATTCAGGAGAGTATTGAACAAATGAAGAAAGAGTTTTGAATATGACATATTAAAGTAATACTCATGCAAATGAATAATTATAGTTCAATTAATTTTTTATATGTCACCTCAACGTATATTTTAAATTAATGGGGGACTAAAAACTTAAATTGTGTTGTATATGTCGCAATAAATTAATCATGAACAAATGAGCAATTAACAAAAATACCATGATCTTTTTTATGTGACCTTGAGAATAGTATTGAGCAAATGAGGAATGACATTTGAATATGTCACCTTAAAGGAATACTAAAGCAAATAAAGAAGTATAGCTATTTAACTTATTTATATTTCAACCCAACGTAATTTTTAAGGAAATGAGGAGATACAAAGTTACAACGAATTTTG
>JAUZNK010009594.1:2239-24184 GCA_035046665.1 Euphysa ruthae
ATTAACAATATAGAGCACATATTAACAATATAAGAAAATTTATCCTTTTCCATGTTGCAAATAACTTCAGAAAATACATCAAAATACACTAATGGCATCAGGAGTTTTGTTTTTCAGTTGAATTGGGTATTTTTTATACTGCCAGCTCTGACGTATAAGACTGATATATTTTTCCATTGCTGGCATGGTGAGGATAGGAAGTATGAAAAATTACAGACTGAATTTTAAGGGGTAAAATTTTTTTAATTGGTTCTTTATATTGTAGAACAGCAACGCATTGAGTTGTTCCTGGTGATCCTGGTTTTATATTAAATTAATAAATATTTTATGTTTTATTTTGTTATTTTTGTATGAAAAAAAAAAAAAAAAAAGTTGATTGCAAATGAAGAATTTTCTTGTTTTAAGGTTGGTTTATTAGTTGCGCTGTTATGATTTTGATTTGTATAATTACCAAGACTACTTAAGTTCTCAGTTATATTTTTCTTTTAGAATGACTGGTTTGAGCAAAGTTTTTAAGCTATCCCTGGGTCTCAAGGTATATTTGTTAATTTGTGCAGTTCAACAGGGTCAATCAGCTTTAGGAACGAAATACAAATTCAATAAAATTTAAACCTTAAAATTATTTTTTTCTTCATTATAAACTGATACTGCTGATAAATTTGTATTCGAAATTATTGATCGTGGTATTCTTGGTACTTCTAACATTAACAGCAACTCCTTGAATTGGGAAGTCATCACCTGACCCCTATATTTATGTTTTTCAGTTTATTTATTGAGATTTATAAATTATTAGTTAAGAAATGAATAAATAAAAAGGTTTGTTTTAATTTGACATTAATTCCCTCCTAGGATCTTCACACAACTCTCAGTGAGGAATACAACATTCCATCATGGATTTCATTTCTGTTGTTTGGGTTGGCTGTTATTGCACTGGGGCTAATCTTTGGTGTGGTAAGTCTTCTAGTCTTCAACCAAGACTGATTTTATTTTTTGAAAACTGGAAGAAACGATTGATTTTAAATTGGATCAAAGTGAAAAGCTTATTTATCTGAAGTTATGTGTGCACTAGAAATAATTGTATTGTTTGTATTGTTATTCAACCTCTGAATAATCAATTCTATTTGGCCTGGTATGTAATAGATTGCAAACACAAAAAGTTTTTTGAAATCAAGCATTGTTTTTTACAGTGAGCCAGCATACGACTGATGTTGTAATTTTAGGTTAACCCTTTAAGTGTCGGGTTTTTTTGGCTGCAATGCCTACAGCGTTGGGTTATTTTTCACTATTTGACCGATTCCAAACCGGCCTACTAAAACAAGTGTGTAAAGCAATTTAAACATAAAATAAATTAAAACTATATTACAAAATGTCTCTTAAGAGACTATTATATACATAAAATACCAAATTAGGAATGTGTGATATTGTTCAAAACAGGGATCAACACAAAGCACTTCTTTGAAAAATTGACGTTCATACAGATTCTCTTTTCGCACTTTGTTTTTGACATATAATGCACCTTTTTGTTGGTTTATCTTTTTTTTCTGTGGCATTAAAGCAAGGGAAGTGATGCACTGTGATTCCTAATGGATTACCGGTAATGGAGGTGCGACCACCCCGTCTTTCAGAAGATGAATCAATCTCTGATCCTTTACTCTCAATTATTCGTTCAGCTAATGTCATATGTAATGCTAGCAATTCTAATTTAACTCCTTGTTTCTGGTGAAGAATATGTGCATTGGAAACGCTTATATTTATAAGATGCACAAACTGTTTTTTGTATCATTTCTTGACACGTATGCGCTCTGTTGGGTACGAAGTAGTCATCTGGTCGCTGAGATTGACATTGCCCATCATTTGATTAAAATAATGGACAACGGTTGGAATGGTTGTTTCAATGCTACGTCTAGTGACAGTAGTTTCCGTAGCATTAGGTGTACGTATTGTGATTATGAAAACATCTCTCTTTCCAGTTTATCACTGCAAATCCAAGGTTATGTTTATAATTTACAACTTGTTCATTTCGCTTCAGCTTTACTTTTGTTGCTGAACAAAAGACCCTTACGATCATGACGTAGAATGCCAATCACGTCTGTCGTCTGTAGATTTTTGGTTTAGAATATTGTATATCTTCTAAGGTGTCTACCAGTTATCATTGTACACACTGTGGCCATTACCAAGAAGACCATCCATAAGAGACATTACATTTAATTGCGTGATAGTCTCTATACCATCAGGATCTATACCGATGGTTTCCAAGCCAGTATATAAAATAATGCTGTATACATAGCCTGTATATGCTTCACTTAATACAAATTACTGGATCGTTTCTTTGAAATCTATTGTTTGCAGCTAAGTCTTCCCTTCCACAGTAACAAAGATTTGTCGATTGATATGTTTCTTTCGAGAAATAAAAGTTGTTGAAAACGCTTGGTCAACAATTGTAAAACATTGTATTTTAGCATACTTAATGTACTAATGACCTAACTCTTCATTGTTACAAAAATGAAGAAACTTTCTCGTAATATTAACTTATTTTCGGACATTGTTCGCCTAAATCCAGGTGTTTCAAGTAGTAGGTTCTTCGTATAATACATGTAATCTCAGTTTATGGACGACACCGCAATAAATCAACACAGCAAAATACAAACGAATTTCATTTCGCCCGATCGGTTTGCATTTATGTAATCTTGAACATGGAGAAAAAAAACTCTTGGTCCCTCATATTTTGCTTAGCATATAAATAAGTGTTAGTTACAAATTTACAATTTTACAAATTCACCTGTAGTGATAAGGTTACAAATATCAACTGAATTTTCACTATACACATGATTAGTGACTCCTGGGTATGTCAACGTAGTCATTTTTCCTTCTTTTAGTTTTAACTTAAACCAAAGGTTAATTCCTTCACTTCACCTCTTTGTAAATGTAAATAGAATATAAATGTAGCTTTTTATTCTGATGTACCATATTTTTTTAAAGGTCAAATGCATTAGTTTTTTACTTGTTTATATGACATTTTCTTTCATTTTAAGTTTCAGTGCGGTTTTGATATCGAAATTTTTATATAAGGGGAGACCAATTTTAAACTTCAAGTGGTGAGCCCCAAACATCAATATAGAGCTGCAATTCAAATGCTGCTCTCCTCAGTCTCAACTTTTGCTTGTCTGCCATGGCCAAAATATGTTAGATCCAATATTGCACACATTTCTTCAAAAAAATATTTTAATCAGCCAAGATTTTTTTCAAAACAATAATTTAATCAACCAATATTTTCTTCAAAACAATATTTCATCCAACCAATATTTCTTCAAACTATTAGCAAGTATAATTTTGTCATAGTTTCATAAAAAATGATAAAAGCAGGCTTCTTTGAGAAAAAAATGAAGGCGCTTTATAAAAAGAGCTTTGTGAATTAGCGAGGTGCTTGAATTGAGCACTATTTTTTTTTTTTTTTTATAAGATATTTTTTAACGCAACACTGTGTGTGTTTAGCTGATTCAGGGGGTGAATTAAAGGATCGCTAATCGCGATACTTTTTTTACTTTTATTGTGATAAGTATAAAATTAAATTAAATTAAAGAAAAATTGCGATGTCATTTTGCATGAGTGATATTATAAAATAGATAATCAACCATTTTAATATTGTGCAGATAAAAATACGTGGACAAATGGCCATGTTTAAAAACCAAAACAATCAAAATCGTTGTACTGACTTAATTCTAAACAGCAAAAATAACTTTGGTATAAAACATATCATTAAAGATTTTTAATAATTCAAAAAAATGTTTCTTTGTTTCGTAAAATTACTAAATTTTTTTTTGGTTTACTTTTTCCTTTACAATGATACGGATCAAAGATTAAGACCACTGATTTGTATAATAACAATCTATTACATAGATCAGTGATTAAGGCCAACCAAAAATGTAAAATGTAAAAAGAATAAAATAGCAACATTGTTAAAAATAAAACAGTGTAAAATTATATCATTGGAAAAAATAATGTAGAAAATTAAAATTTACTTTTTTCTCACTTTCAATAAAAAACTTTCACACTCAAAGATGTTGCCATTATGAATTCTAGCAAGTTAACAATCAAGTAGGTTATAAATGAGGCAGGATGGAGGAGAGTATTATAAACCAGTCGCTGTTCTGTATATTCTGTTACAACTCAAGATAATGTCACTAGGCAAAAGCTGCGCAAATTAAATTTGTTATAGCACGAAAATCAAAGTGAAAAAAATGAAATGAATTCAAAGTCATAAAATTGTATATTTTTTTAAATGATTGTTTTTTTTCCATCACTTAGATGTTGGCATGCATATGTTAGCTTGTTTAAAACCCACAAACAAATTATCTTTTTAAATTTATTGTGTAAACAAGTAATTTTGAGAAATGGGCAGTAATTTAAATATGAAAAAAAAATAAAAAAAAAATAGAACTGCAATAACATTAAAAAAAAAACCTATGGATGAAAGCGAATTATTCAATAAGATTAAAAATAAAAACAAAAAAAATGTACAAACATATTAAATCTTTTAGTAAGTTTGAAACTTACTTAAAAACAACTGAAATAAAAAATTTACAAAATAACATTTTGTAAAATTTGAGTTTATCTCTTAAACATAATTTTAAAAATAAGATTGTTTTAAAATAATAATTGAATTAAAAGAAAAAACTTTTTTTATTAACAATTCCAGTTACAGTGGTTATCATAACTAGCATTGCATACATAACTTACATTTCATTTTAAATTGCTTTTAATAACAACCCACTTAGCAAACATATTAAACCCCTAGGTATAAGAGCAATAATTCATTAGTATTACAATAAAACTTTAGTCATATTTTGTTTACATCATAGTGGGATGAGAAAACAAATTAACAACAAATGCGGCATGATTTATTCTTTTTATTTAACATAATGTTGAGAGAATATCGCAAGTCAGACTTGTTCAAAAATGACTACCTACAAAGTATATTTTATGGAATGGGAGCAAGGTTTTTTTTCTATTCATATGTCTATGGTTTATAGTTTTCATTATTGTGTTATATTTATATGGGTAAATTCTACATTATCATTATTTCAGGTACTATAGCTATATTATTATTTTAAAAGTCCCATACATAATTTTACATCAACAAGAAATGGTAATAAAGTTTGTGTTGTAATATTGCACCTATAAGCAGCTTATAGGCTAAAAAATTTTCTGATCTAATAATTCTTTTCTGTATGTTCCATCTTATTTTGCTGTATGTTCGATCTTATTTTGTTGTATGTTCCATCTCATTTTGCTGTATTTTCCATCTCATGTTAGATCTTATTTTACTGTGTTCCTGATATAGTATTACTTGTGTTTACCTCTGGTTTTTTAAGACCTTTATTTAAGTTATGCAATTTCATACCCATTTGGTAATTTTTGTGGTATTATTTAAAAAACAAGCAATTATCTACATCCTTAAAAAAAAAGGAAAAAAAATTGATTCAGTGAGTACTTCTAGTTTAAGCTTAGTAGTAAAGAGAAATACTGAGCTGTAATTACAAGAATTTTTGTATCATTGCAGTGACAAATTATCTGAAACTGGTTGAGGGTAGATTTGAAGTGAAAAATTTGTATCAAATGTTTTAGATCGTGAAGAATCTGAGAGAAAAGAAAATGATTTAGATGTAATTGATATAGAAGACATAGAAACAGAAAATACTGTAGGGTATATCTCAGAATGGAATATTTATCCTCTTTTCAATTAAGCAAGCTTTTTTTTTCACTGGAATATCTGACTGTAATCCACTTCTATAACTTTTATGATCCGCTCTCTTTTATTATTATTTTTTACTGATGATTTTCAAACAGAGCTCACCAAAATAACTTGGTGCTGAGCAGGTTATAGCTGTAAAGTAGCTTAAACTGAATTAAGGATTAAGAATTGGTCACCAATTGACTGAGATGGTATCAGCAGATATATTGCTATCATGTATTACCAAGGAATTGTTTGTAAGGTGATGTACAAATTTTTTTTTGTCATGATTTTTCTTTTTGAAAAAATGTTATAAAAAGTTTTTCATTGATTCAATCTTATTGATAAGTTTTTGCATTCAGTTGATAATCCCACCGTTCCACAACCATATCCGCTTGCTAGCAAGATTAAACCTTTAAGGGGCTATGAAAAGAACTTAAACTTTGTGCGAGTCTTGAAGGGAAGTGACAATGATTAGAGAAAAGCTTATTATGATTCAGAGCTTCCAAATACCATTAAATCCTGAATGATTGTTGTTACATGGGCTGTCATTATGCTAATGGTAAATAATTTAACAAGCCGTATTTGCATTGATATTTGTCGCTTGACCATACCATTTTGCAGAAATACTGACATAAGATGTTTGCATGATGTTTACTTAAGTAAAGCTAAAACTATTTTTCTGGTTATAGAAATGACTAAAAGCTTAAATGGAATGAAGAAAAGTAAAGCAAAGAAAAGTAAAGCGAAAAAATTGCACGTGTTTTAAATCAAGCTACTTTTACTGCACAAATCATACCTGTCAAAAAATTTAACATAGATTCATTGAAGTTATCGTAAAGATGATATCACAAATGTTTGATGAAAAGTGCAGTGTATGTTTAGCCAAAAAATCAAGTTTTATAAGATATTGATTTATCCTAATTTTTTGTTTTTGATTTAGATGGCAGTGTTATTCTCTGATTGGATGTATCCTCAAGATCCAGTTTCAATTCCTCTTCCTTCTAGTGATAAAGAAGCTGATAAAGAAACTGCTGACAATAGTGATGTTGATACTATGAATGTTAATACGCAAAATCAAAAAGAGGTATAAAATCTATTCTGCTATATTTTAAGTTTTATTACTCCAATCTTATTAAAAGTATAGTATACCCAGGGTTAACCACTTTGAGATAATCATTGTAAAGTTTTTCAAACTTAGTCAAACAGAACAGAGTGTTGAAAAACTCTTAGTGGATTGATCCAGTCAATTGAACAACAATCAATTATCAAAATTCTATTTGGGCTCAGCTGTATTTGAATTAATTTCAATTTGAAGTGAATAAAACAAATTTAAACTCATTGAAAATTCCTATTGGTTCATCTGGTCAGTGTTTTGATTGTTTAAATTGTTTGGTTGGTTAAATCAATTGAAAATCAATAAAATAATTTACTGGAAAACCATAGTTCGATTCATTTTTGATGAATATACACAGAAAAAAGTAAATAAATGATACTCATTATGGAATTGATTATGTCGTTTCAAACTTTTTCAGCAGTGATAAACTAGACATAAAAATTGGTATTTATCCTTCTGATGTTCTTAACATTTTTTAGCAATTGGTGGATGAAACTAGTAACCTCCGCCAGAGAAAAGTATGTTATTATTATTATTTTTTCTTTAAATAATAGTATCAGCATTGTTTTTCCTCATTAAAACAATAAAAGAGCTGTCAATGAAGTGATATTGAGCTTTTTTAGCTGATTTACTTCAAGGTGACATCAAAGTACTTACTCTTAAGTTCCTCAGATACACTTAAGTATATAAAAATCATTTTCCAGTTTTCGTGTTTGCTTGTTTGTGTTTGCTTAGGTCCCAGGCGTTAAAGTGTCAATTGTTATTCATTTTTGTAGATATCAGGAAGCAATATATATATTGTTAAATTGAATTATTTATTATCATGTTTCTTATGTTGTTATATGATTTGAACTTTTTGGCTGAGGATAAAAACTATTTTCATTGTTAATTATTCTTTAATGTCTATGTGGTAATCCTTTACTACAACTTTTAAATTATGATTTTTTTTTACCCAGTTATTTTAGAAAACTCCTTCAAATAATGACTTTTGAAATAAATGTCTATATAAAAACTTGTAATATTTGATTCAGGTAGTTTATTCGAACTCCTTAATTGTCGCTTTTTCTTAGATATTTGCAAAAATTGGCCATAATAATACATTGGTAACAGTCTAGGGTAACACTATTTGATTAAAATTTTCAGAAAGCTTGCTCCACTGATATTTTCAAATAGTTATTTGTTTCTTTTTGATTTTTATAACTTTTCATTTTAGGTTGGTCCTGAAGACGCAGACAAATCATAGTTAAAAATTTCTAGTTACTGTTTCTAATTTATTGAGTAGCTTCTTCTATTTAGATGGCTATTTTGGTATCAATGCTTTAGAAATAAAAAAGTGGTAAATTTTTTCATTGATTTTTTTTTTAGAAATATAATTTTGGTTTTCTTTTTTAAAAACTTTTTTTTTGTGAATTTTTTTTTTTTTATTTGCTTATGGAATTTAAAACATTCAACAAAAATGTTTTTTTTTTTTTTTTCGTAAAATGTGCGTAATTCAATTCGTATTATCTTAACTACAAACAAGATTTTTTATTACCAAAGCCCTTATTAGAGGGCTTATAGCAAGCTATTAACATAGCTTTTAGGGTATAATAGTATATATGTTATTTATTTATAAGATTTTCAACTTTATTAGCATTTTATATTGAAAAATTGTGAACTATGTACGTTATGTTTACTTATATATATGGAATATATGAATTATAATTATTGTTTTTTCAGCATTATGCGTAAATTACGTACACTGTCTGTTTACGTAGTTAGGTCATTTAGAAAACCTAAACATGTCATGTTTTTGATAATAAAATCTAGCATTGAAGACTTTTTACGTTGGTCCACTTGTGTAGCCATAGTTTTTTTTTTTTTTTCATATGATCCATTCAATTTTGAATAATTTTCATTTTCCCTTAATACGAAATATAAAAGTTTTAGATTTTTAGAAATAAGTTGAAATAAGTAAAACTTACTATATACCTATAGCAGATCTCAAAATTCTTTTTTATTTATAACGTACCCTTAACAAATCTGTTTTTATCAAAGTTTCTCTTTTTTGTCATCATGTCAAAAATGCCTGAAAGTTTTTTTAAAGGTTTTTCTGTACAATTTTGCATCCTGTATGCTTTTTATATTAAAACTAGTTTTCTGTTAATTCAATGGTAACTAAGTTAGTAAAATTTCAACTTATGTGTCTAGAAAACATTTGTGATTAAAGGAAGTTGTCTGTCTGAGTAGGTGTAATAAATAATCCTTCTAAGAGAATTGAATTTTTCAGAAACTAAATTGATCATCACCGTAAGTTCGGTATTAAAACTAATTTGATTTGTTCCGAAAAAATGAAAGGACGAAACACTTTAAGATAAAATGCCTTTATTTTGTCAGCTTTTACCTACTATTATCCATATTATGGTTGTTCTGTCCAAAAGCATACAAAAACATAGTTATCAAGAGCCACAAGAGGCATTAAGAGTTGTGTATCTTAAACGCTTGGTGCAGATCCCATATATAATATATATAAGATAAATCCTGGGGTAATTTGTATCATTTTTCCCTGGGCAGTTACAAGGCAGGCACATATTAAGCTTAATTCTAAATTACTCAGAAATATTCTCAGATGATTGTACAATATGTCATAATTTATGAGTGTTATGGTGTAGTTAATTTTAAAAATCAAGACATTTTGAGTTTAAAAAAAAATAAGATGGTGAAGAAAAGATTTAGTGAAACAAAAGCTAACTGAAAATCACACATGATATGAGTGTAAAACATGCAGTTGTGTATTGACAACTGTTTTAGGATCTACCACACTTACAAACATTATGCTGAAAAGTACATGGAGATGTTTTTATAATTTGCTTAATTTTTTTCATTGACTTAAAAACTGTTGGTAATTCTAAAATGTATGAAATATTTCTATAAAACATTACCAATTTTTGTCAAACTTTATCATTTATTGTAATTTCTCATAATTTAAGTGAAAAAGAACAGGATAGAATAAGTATAATCTTGGAATGTAAAGTTTTTTGTCAAAAAGTGCTTCGTCTGATACTGCTGCATTTGTAAAAACCGGTCCGCACCGCGAGGGTTAAATAAAGGCATCTAAATCACTTGGTAGTAGCCCAAACGTCGGTGCGTGTAACTCTTAGAAACTGTCTTACAAATTTTGTAAGTCTAAGAAAAAACCTTAATTCAAAACGTTATGAGCAAGTCCTTATTTCTAAAAGCTTTTCCACAAATTTGCAATCCCAATAGTTTTTCTCACTTTCTAGGTATCTACCTAAAGCTTGCTGTATATGTGCTGTTACCCTCCTCTACTGTTTTACAACTGCATGTTCCATTTCATAAAATATCAAAGTCTTTATTGAATTCAAATTTAGACTGAGTTGATTGTGTGGAATGAAATGCATCTGCGTTTAGAAAATAATCTTTAATTACTGTATTTTTTGTTCTTTTTTTATTATTTATTTTTATTATTGTTTTGTTTGATTTATGTATTACTACCATGTAAATTATTCAGCTTTAAATAAATCATTCAATTTTATCAAGCTTCATTAATCTTTTTAAATTTTTTTATAAAATAAATAAAAGGTGTCACTTTACTTATGTAGGAACCTACCAAAAGTTCTGGTTTTTAGCATCTATATTTAAATACCTTTTTTTTTTAAAATTTCATTTCAAATTCTTGAAAATTATTCAAAATTGAGTCAATTAATCATTATGAAGCTCTGATTATCCAATAGGAGGTTAGCATAATCTTACATGATTTCCAAACATTCAGACAGGGGGCATTTAAATTCTCTTTAAAATAGTCAGCCTTCTATTTTTTTCCCTTCTTTTTTCCTTGTTTTACCTTCCTTCCCACCAGTTACCTGTCAAGCATTGCAGTGTTTGACAATGTTAAGGAAGTTTCAGAAATACAGGTCCTTTACTTCAGCTGAAATTTTTCTGTTTATAATATATTAATTTCGGGTTTCAAAGGATTAAAATCTTTTGTATTTTTTTTTTTTTTTTTTACTTTTCTAAATAAAGAAAATTATCACCAATTACTTACTATTATTCTTTTTATATTTATAATTAATTTATATTAATTATCTAAATTTTTTAAGAATAGTGAAAATATTGGGCAAAAAGGACAAAAAGCATTTACAAACGATAAAGCAAACAAATAAATGAAGTATAAAATTTTAAGCTGTTTATATCAGATATAGTTTGTTTATTTAAAGAAAAAGTTCAAAATAAAGATACGTTTTTTAAACTTTCTCGACCTGGTAAATAATTTTTTTGTTTTTGCATACAGCGTGACGTCATGTTCTATAATTTGTTCAAAATTCTTCACTAAAAAAGGTCATAAGCATAAAAAATAAATTATTTTTTAAGAAAAGTTAGAAATTGAAAATATTATTTGTAACACAAATAATATTTTTTTTTTAACTTTTTGTGATAAGATCGTTCGTGATTTGTAATTTTTCTATTATTTTTACTAACTTCATGTTTTATTTCAACACTACTTTTAAGTAATAACAAAAAACAATTCATTTCAAGAGCTTTTAAACCTATTTTTTAAAGAACATTTGGAAACAAAACAGATAGATTTGGTTTTTATATTTTTAACTGCTATGGATAAAATATTGTATTTGCGTCATTTGCGCCGCTGTTTCTTTGAGTAGCAAAATATTACTTTTTTAAAGTTGTGAGCAGAGCTAGAAGTGCTCCCTATTCAGAAAGTTATTAAACTGGGTGATTTTTGATTAAATCTGCGGGTAGAACTTGAAATTCTAAGTTGTTTCCTAATTATATTATATATAAATATAATATATATGAAATTCTAAAAAGAACTTTAAATCTTGGTACAGAATAAAAAAAGTTATTTCCACAAAGCTGGATTCTAGGTCTGCAGAAATTCAGCGTAAATCTTCAGCATGTTTTCTTCATTTATTGATAAAAAAATAGTTTGTTAAAACTAATTATTTTGGAAAACTATGTTGAGAAGCAAACATCTGCTTGATAATTTAGATGCAGATTCTTTTAATTAGATTTGTTTTATCATCTACATAAAAAAAATGTTCACAGCTGCATTAAGTTGTCTGGTTGCTATAACATTTATACCAGCTTGGTGAATGCACAAAATGAACTGCAGTGTGAAATATGCCCACTAAGATACCTTTCAAAGTTGTTCATCTATTGGGATGTGATGATGGTTACACAAGCCACGACCTTGAGGTTAGAACTTATTTTTATTAATTCTTCTAGCTGATTTTCAGCATTAAAATGTGTTTTACGCATTAAGTATGATACCCTGATAAAAATTGTCAGTCTGCTTCCATCTTTAACTTAGGTGTAAAAAAATTATATAAAAATTATAATTAAAATTATCTATTTTATAATTTATTAATATTTATTTTATTAATTTTAATATTTATTGTAATCTAAAGACAACTTATTTTGTTTTTTTATGCATTTTTTTGGGTTTATCCGAATTTCCGCATTTCTAAGTTTATCCTTCTGCTTTTTCGATTTCCTAAAATTTTTTAAATTTTTAGAAAAATATTCTTACAATGCATTTTCTTTATTTATATTTATATTTTATATCTATCTATTATCTTTCAGCTGTTTTTGGTTTAATTAATTTTTATTTTTCAGATATCACTTGCTATAGTTATTTTTTCTCATCACAATGGAAATGCGAGAATAATTTGATTAACACATAAAACAACCAAGTTGAGTTTTATACAAAAAAAATCTAACTAAGAGATAGGAGGGTCTGGCACATAGTCATATATTTCTTTGAAATAGGAGATGGTAAACTTAAAGAATTTATTTCAAAAATATTTAGAACGTAGATAAAACTATAATGGTATTTGCTATGTTCCACATTAAATTTGATTTATATTTGAAATAAAAAAACATTTCCTGGATCTTAATTTTTTTATCATTGTTTTGTTTATTTATTATGGTAGTATTATTTATTTTATCAGTTGTTTATTTTATTGTTTATAATTATAAAATTTGCAAAGAGATAGATGCCGAGCAATTTTTTTACTGAGAAGTGAAAAATTTGGTCTCTAAATTATAAAGCACTATTAATTTTCCTTATTTAGGTCCATAGTCCAACAGCAAAGGGATGGCAGTCATCAAGGTATTTTTCAATTGTTTGCTTGTTTTCATTTGCTGCAAATTTTTGACAACATAAACCATGTTGGGTCATCAGTAGAAACAACAGGGATTGTATCGATATTCAAACGGTCAGTCGAAAAACATAACTTGCAGTACACAAAATATATCGGTGATGGTGATTCTTCTGCCTTTTCAACTGTGGTTGAAGACGACCCCTATGCTGGTGTTGCTATGACAAAAGGTGAATGCATCGGACATGTCCAGAAACAAATTGGTGCTAACTTAAAAAAAATTAGAAAGGAGTTACTAAAAGGTTGCCACAAATTAATGTTTGGAAAGGGAAAATTAATTGATGCATCCATAAATTACATACAAAACTGTTATGGAATTGCTATCAGTCAAAATACAAGCAATGTCTATCAGATGAAAGAATGTTGGTGCCATTTTAGTTCGTTGTTCAAACATAACGCCTGCTGAAGCATGACATAAATGATGTCCAAAAACTGAAGATTCCTGGTGTTCATACTGGAATGTAACTAAAAAAAAACTGAAATTAAGTTGAATTTACCACCTAGCATATTTTGACTGGTTATGAGACGACATGTTAAAACCCAAAATGTGAACAAATCTCTCAACTAAATAATTTGGACAAAATGTACAAAACTTGTATATTTCGGAAAAAAAATTCTGGAAATTGGGTTTATCCAGTGCTATTTTTGAGTGCAATTGTGGCAAAATGGTATTTACAACCTAATGAGGTTGGTTGGTACTGACATTGGTACAGTAAAATAAAAATCAACTGATAACATAAAAAAGCATTTTATTGTATCAAGTTACATAAATAAATGCCATCTATAAAACACAGACACAAAGACCTTCGACCAGCAAAAAAAAGTGGATAGCTAAAAACAAAGAACAGGAAAAGAAAAAGTTTTTTCACAGAAAAGATACATTTTTTGAAAATTTGAGGAAAATAAAGTCTGAACCGTTTGATGAATTTGTCTGAAATTTTCAGGGTTTGTTCCTATTACTAAATAGCATGTCCCTCTACCTATATTTTTGCATATAACATAACTTACAGTGTTTTATGGATAATCATGTTTCAAATTTTCCAAAAATTTTATATGTATGATTTCAAAAATGCATAACTCATTTTTTGTTATTTTGCTTAGATATTGGTAGGAGACATGCATTAGACCTTCTAGATGGTGTGTTTAAAGTTTCAGCAAAATTTTAACAATTAAGATGTCATTTACGATTGAACGGCAAAAGTGATTTTTCTAATTAAAAATGCGCATATTTAATTTTTTTTTGTTCAGAATCTTACTATTTCAACATGATGAACTAGAACATATCAAAATAATTGATAAAACCTTTCATTTGACCTTTTAAAATTTTTACTCGTGATTCACAAATTTTTTATAAAGCTTTTCAATTTTTCTAAATTTTTTTTTTAAATCTAAATAATGTTGAACTGCTTTTGAATGTTAAAATTGTTCTTATTCAAGAAAATTTAACTGTAGAAAAAGTTAATTTGTCACTAGCAGTTTTTTTCTAGATTCTGTGTTTATCCTCAAGAAGTAACAGTAATGTTGCAAGAAATGGCAAGAGTTAGCAAAATTCAAATACTGTCTCATCAGTATAATGTAGGTCTGTAAAATTATCTTACTTTGTTTTTATTGCTCTGCGTGTCTAACAATAGAAGTTTAGGGATTTAAGATTTTATGGTGAAGAAAATCTGCTACTGTTATCAAAATCAGCCTTTTACGCAAAACTAACACATTATTATTATTTTTTTTTTTTTTGTATTTGAAAATTGATAAGCATCCAAATTTACATATTTTTTATAATTTAGCTACGAAAATTGAGATGTTCTGTGGTGTGGCCACAAGTTTAACCGAAAAAGTTTCATTGGCTAACTGCAAGTTTAAGCGTTTAGGGTGAGTGTATTTTATTGGTTATAAATCACATTGAATAAAAAACAAAAAAAAAAAAAAATCAAAGAGATCAAATGGTTTATATAGTAATGTGGGAGGTCATTACTAGAATTAGTGAGTTGAGAGAATCCAAGTTTGGGGATGGTGGGGGTGGAATGAAATAGGTTGATATTTAGAAACAGATGCTTAAGGTTAAAGGGATATCAAAGGTGGAGTGAGAAGCATTGATGTGGCTGGGAGCAAAAAAATTGTTTAAGCAAGTGATAATGGAAGTGAATTAGAGGAGGGGGAGTGTTGAGAGTGAGAAGACGTTGTAGGATTGGTTATTAGAAGAGGGGAGTAGGCTGGAATCATAGAACAGGGGCTGGGGGAGTAAATAGTGGATTAACTCTTTATGTATCATGTGTACTAAAAATAAATAAATTTGTGGTAAATGTCTTTTTAAGCCGTATAAGCGTGTATATCACCAATATAAGACTATTAGAAAATCTAAAAAAAAAAAAAATAAAATAACTCTACAGCAAAATTCAAAATGGTGGATGAAAGGGTCGAATTTTAGGGTTTTTTTTTAAAAATAGAATATAATACTTCTCGAATGTGAAGTAAGAAACAGAAGTTTTGTATGAAAAGAAAAGTTACCCACATGTATTGAAAAGCTTTTCCAATAATTTCCTAGCTTAATCAAATACCGTAAAATGGCGCACTTTCATGCCAAGATTTAAAAAAAACTAACCAATCGTAATTAGTCGTTGATTTTATTTACATTTTATGAAGTAGGGAAATACACTTCAACGACTGGATCATGCAATTGGATCATGATTTCAGAACATGTTTTAATCAATATTTTAAAGATTTTCATTGGTTGATTTTACCAAAATTTTTTGATTGACCTTTTTGAACAATGGGCAAATAACAAAAATAAGAATTTCGAAGCAAAACTTATAATATCAGGAAATATTTGCTAAATATTAAAATCCAGTGTATTATGTTTTAATTCAGTATTATATATGTATTAAATATAATACAGCAGCTATAAAGTAACATATAGCCATGAAATAACTTACTTGACTGGTATACATAAATTATATAAAGTTTTGAAGTCTCTACTTAAAGAGACAATATAGATAAATTTTTGGCTTTTTTTAATTGGCTTTTTATCTAGCTTTATTGATTCCAAAATAAAAATTCATAGAAAAAAATATTAATTAATATTTAGATAAATATTAACACCTGAATGCAAAGTGCTTAAAGCATTGAAAAATGATAATTTGTTTCTGCTTTAAAATGTTATTTACTATATTTTTTGAAATTCAATAAAAAGAAAAAACTGTGCTTGTGTGTGTTTGTGTGTGTGTGTATTATATGGTCCTATGAATTCAATTCTGCTCATACATTCGCTAGTTCATTCATGCTAGATCTCAGTTTCTCATTACTTTTAATTTTGATGTTGAGGATTATGTTAATGAGGCATATGATGCAATAGATTTTCGATTAAACAAAGATAAAATTTGATAATTCATATCTCTTTGTTTTCATTTTAAAATTGTGCGTGTCCAAACTTGTAAATCTTGGGTATTGCAATATTTTGCTCAATTGGTATTATTTGATTTTTCTATGGGCAGGATTTTTAGTTTAAATAAAGTTCAATAAAGATTTTGCAATATTATATCGACTGACAAAAAGAGTTTTACATTGGGTAGAGCTGAATAGGCAAATAGTGTTATGTAGATTCAGTTATAGTTTGCAAAAAATGTGGGGTAATTATTGTTCACTGTGTTCCAAAAGCCTCTAATACCAACCGCTATGAAAAATGCTCTAAACTTTCCATGGAAATTTTAATGATTTCTGAAGTTGAGTTACTGGGCTGATCATAAATGATACCAATGAGATGTGAATGTTAATGAATGCATGGTCTGTAAATTATACAAAATTATTTTGTTTAAAGCAAAATATTTTTGATTTATTGGACTTTATGTATCAATTTATTCCTAAATTCATCGAAAGGTTTGCTTTAAGTTAAGCTACTTCGTTGAGATAAAAATATTTTTTTTATTATAAGTTCAAAACTTCTGAAATGATGAATAAAAGGACTGTCAGTTTATGTTGATAAATATTATTTGATGACAATAGGTGCATTACTCTCAAACTTCAAGACTGACTAGCAAAGATAAATTTGTTACAAGAATTTTTTATCATGTTTAAGTTAAAAAAAGCCATTGGTGTATGTAATTCTAGGCCATAATTTTGAGAAATATCTGAAGAGCACCATTTATTATACTTAGCTCTCAAATCTACCATGCTACAAACAGTGCGTCAAGGTTTAAATTAAAGAGATTTTCCCTTTTTTTTTTTAAAAAAAACAAATTGTTTTTTAAATTAATTTGACATTTTACAAAAAGGTTTTTTCCATTAATAACAGTTTTAATTTTAAAACAATTTTTTCATTGTCATCATTGTCACTGTATCATCTTCATTATCATAATCATCTACATCACTTTTTTTCCTTTACATTTTTTTGGAAGTTTTAAAAAAACTATATATATATATATATATATATTTAGTACATATACAAGATACAGCATCAAAAAGAAGTAAAATTTCGAAAAAGATATTATTTCTTTTTCCATGAGCAATTCAGTTCAGGTTTTGTTAAAATTTTATGAAATAATATTTTGATATTCTTTCAGTTTTTCTTTTCTTTTATTGATGTGAACTCATTCAGCGCCGTATCTTATGAACAAACCGCGAGTGGCTATAAAAAACAATTAAACAGCAATAAATCTAAATATCATGGCTGCAAACTACAAATTCTTGCTGTGTAAGACTAAGAGATAAATAAATAAGTCAATTCAAAAGGTTTAAAAGCAATTTTTATAGAAATAAACTGCAGTTTTCATAGAAATAAACAAATTTCAATATCAGAAATTTTTAACAATAGAAAGTATATGAAAATATGGCGTCTAGAAAAATTTATCCCATTCATAATCATATTAGAAATGAAGGTGCTGTAAATAATATTTAAAATTGGATGGACAATGATGATGTACTATCAGATAATAGTTCAGAAGAAGAGGTTAGTGAGTATGAAATTAAATTAAAGTAGAAGAGCATGAGGAAGGTTTTGGCAAACAAAAAGAAAGTAAAAAAGATAAGCTGCAAATAAAAGTGTTATTGATAATAATGAGGTAAACAAATGGCTTGGTAGCTGTGGGTAAAAAAGAAAAAGAGGCCATCCATCATTTACGATATCAAAAGATCGCGCTCCACAACAACAACCAAATAATAATGACAGATGGGAGGAAGTAGTTGGTGATGATATACGAGTTTCATTTTGCTCCAGCAAAAGTGTCTGGAGTTCTGGTTGGCTTTGATGGTACATCTTCAGCTTTTAAATGCTTTATGAAACAGTATAGCTTAGACATACAAGTAAAATTAGTGACATTTATAAATGAATACGCTACCCAAAAATTGCAAGATAATTTACCTGCTCTTCAGCTTTCAAAATTTTTGAATTGGAGTCCCAATATCAGGTATGAACTACTCAAACTCATTGCAGTGCTGATTGCAATGTGAGTAGACCATAAAACCTAACCTAGGAGGTTATTGGTATATGGTTATATTCAACTACACACCTTGGTACCACAAAATATTTTCTTGGGACACATTTGAGGTACTCCACAATGTTGCATGCTAATTCAGTATACAAGAAGGGCAAATTGAGTCTTCTTGATTATGGAGAACTTTCAAGGGGATTTTTATCCCGGCCAGGATTTATCACTTGATGAAATGGTGGTAAAATGGAAAGTTTGCTCTAAATTTAAAATTTATAACCCTAATAAACCTGGCAAATATCACATAAAAACATTTAGGTTGTCTGACTCTATAACAGGTTATGCATATAATTTGTTGATTTATTTTGGCAAGAAAACTTATCAAGAAGGCTTAAAAGGTTGCCAGTCGGAAAATGTCTGAGCATCTTCTGTGTCCACTTGGCACAAGACATCACATTTTTGCCGATAGATACTACACAATTTGCAATCTTGTATTATACCTCACTGCCAAGCAAACTTGTTATACTGGAACATTCGCAAAAATTTCCCACCTCAAATAAAGAATGGTCACTGAGGTTTAATTATGGCCACTGATGGTTAATTATGGCCACTGAGGTTTAATTATGGCCACTGAGATTTAATTATGGCCACTGAGGTTTAATTATGACAACTAAGGTTTAATTATGGCCACTGAGGTTTAATTATGGCCACTGAGGGTTAATTATGGCCACTGAGATTTAATTATGGCCACTGAGATTTAATCATGGTCACTGAGATTTAATTATGGTCACTGATGTTTAATTATGGCCATTGAGGGTTTGCAAGTCTGATACAAATAGTTAAATATTGAAAGTAATATGTTGAGATCAAATTTGAATGTATAAACTGAAGTTACAGGAAGGCGATACATTTTATTAATTGAATGCATATTGTAACTGTACAAAGGTTTTTTTAGTGGTAATATCATATTACAATTTTTATGATATCTTGATTTGTGTATAAATTACAAAATCCAGGATTTTAAATGGAAAATTTTAACTATTGTCATTGTGTTTTCTTGGAGTTCAGAATAATTTTGTTCATCAAAACCTATTGTTTAAAAAGAGACATACTTGACTTTTTATTTTCATTTTCAACTTAATAATGTGAACTTCATTTTGTTTGAATTACACAATGTCATTTTTATAAACTTCAGGCCTATGCAACTATTTGGGTATTCTCTATGTCGAATGCCCAAATGTAAACAGAAATACATCAGGATGAAAATAAGAATTGATTTTCCTGATACTAAAAGTAAGAATTAAATAAATATTTTTGTCGCTCTTCCAATAATGATATTAATGATAAAAAAGATAACTAATAAATAATGCTAAGATTATTTATTGTTATAAATATCGAAATATATGTTTTATATTTTTTAGATATATTACATTGTCTTCAAACGAAGCCACTGATCACAAGGTAAGAAAAATGCTGATGATGCTTTGGAATTCTAGTGTGTTTTACATGAAACTCCATGACAACTTTTAATGAAATACTAACACATTATAATTTCTAGCCATTTAATCAAATACGTTATAAAAACAATTAATGGTACGTTGCAATTGAGTTGGATTTCCCGGATCTATATCTGCAACATTTTGTAATTGGTTTGTTCATTCTGTAAAATAATTTAACTTGGAAAATTAATATATTGTTTGATGAAATCTAAAGTTTAATGTTTTGAATCAAGAATTTTTTTTGTGAATATGAAAGCTGTAGCATAAGAAAATAACTGCTGGTTTTATTGTGCAAATCAAATGAATTGAGCTTAAGCCATACCCTCACCAGCTGAATTTTTGGAATCAGTTATTTCCAAGTTAAACATCTTTTTTCGACTCTTATACTTGAGGTAGAACTAAGAGTTTTTTTTCATTTGTATACTTTTAATCTTCGTTAAATGTTGATAAAAATTTGACTTGGCAGTGAGCTAGTAGAATATTTATTTTACAAATAAATGTTGTTAAAAAATTGTATATCTTTGTTTTTAACTCCTGTTATTTTAAAAGCTTTTTTGATACATTTAAAACATAGAAAAGGTTAATGATCAATAATTTTTTTTGTTTTGCCAAAGTAATTGACATTTATAAAATCATGAAATTGCCCTATTCCACAACATAGTTTGCGAAGTTTTTTCATGGAATTTTAAAAATTAATTTTTTTGAAACTCTTGGTTATATTTAATCCTATTGCTAAGTTCTTAGAATTTTGATAAAAATGAGTCTTTCAGCTCTTCATTTTTTTTTTTTTTTTTTTTTTTGTCAGTGAATATTTTATAATTAAATAATTAAAATAACAAATGAGTTTGATAAATATATATGCACTTTTGAATTTCAGTTTCAAATTTTAATTTTATACAATCCATTATCTAAAAACATGTGTTTTCACTCACTTACCATCTTGAATGAAACGATCAACCATTCAAAAATATGAATTCAATTTACAGTAGATAAATAAAATTTCATACAGAATAAATAGAGTTTACTCACCTGCTATGCATTTGTCACTTAAAATTTTTGCTTAGATAAATTTTATCACGCTAACTTAACTTAGTTATTAATATTTCAGGCCAGAGAAATGAAATCAGTGCATGTTGATTGCGAGGGAATCTTTCTGAAGTTTGTCCTTCACAAAAATCATGTAAACAAATTAAATCTTTACAATCAGGTTGGTATTTTCTATTAATAACAATACAATAGTTAACGTAATCTAAAAAATTTGTAATTTTAAACAACTTTTTATTTTGGAGATCCAGCGGATCTTTACTTATTGTTAAAGATTTTGTAAATAGTATAGGGTAAAACTTTGGAAGAGGTTTTTGCTTTCTAGGGAAATGATAGAATTAATAAGTACTGCTTTAATTGCTTGTAGTCTATAAATTTTTCTGGAAACTTCTGGAGTACTTTAGATAAAATAGCTTCTTGTCAGACACATTTTGGATGAAATTTTTTAAAAATTTTATTTCGGTGAATTTTATAAAAACTTATTGAAAATGATGAAGTGCTGTGTTTTAGGTCTTATTTTAGTTTGATCTCGGTATTTTTAGTTTTTTTTTTTTTTTTTTTATACACAATCTCCAATCAATGAATTATTCAGGTACTTATTAACACTTTGCGCGTCATATGGAAAATTCTAATGTATAAGCTACAGACCAGTCATTTTTGAGCAAACAAAAATCAAAAAACCACTCCACTCCACACCGTACCACACCATACTATACCATACCATATCACACATACATACATAAATATATACATACACACATACACAAACATACATGCATATACATACACACATACATACATACATACATCCGCATACATACATACACACACATGCATACATACACACACATGCATACATACACACACACACACACACACACACACACACACACACACACACACACACACACAAACACACACACACATACATACATACATACATACATACATACATACA